>JAJOOR010003574.1:0-90479 GCA_036250505.1 Solanum acaule
TTGGGTTGTCTACATGTTGGGATGATATTATGTTGGTTTGTACTATGATGCTTACTTTGTGTGCATGTTGGATTTACTTGGTAAAAAGCATGTTTTGGCTAAATGTCCTTTTATGCATGTTTCAATGGTTTTTATGCATAGTAGCCATACTTAGTACATGTGTTGTACTAACCCTTATTTTCTCCCTTTTTCCCCAAACATTTTAGGTTTGGGCCGTTGAGGATTCAAGCTTACTTCTCAAGATACTTGGAGTTGCTTCCCCAAGTTGGTGAGTCCTCCAGTCTGAGGACAAGACCCTATGATCTAGCTTCTATGTTTAGTTCTTTGCTTATGTTGAAAGACATTGTTGTAGTTTCCTATTTCTAGACTTCTTATTGATGGAAAGGCTAAGTCCCATTTTCGATACTTCTATGTCTAGATGGTACATTGTGACGAAGTTAGATTCTATTTCTCATATATGAAGTGAAGTTGAAATTCCAAAGTAAAAGTCTTAAATTTTCCGTGATTTTATTCTATGATATATGTTATGATGAATGCTAAGGGCTTGTATAAGACCTCTTCGAGGTCGAATACGCCGGTAACGACTAGGGTGTGCTCTCGGGTAGTTACAATACTGTTCAAACCTTGGAAGATATGTTGGGAGCATGTGTAATTGACTTCAAAGGTAATTTGGATTGTAACTTGCCTTTGATTGAGTTTGCGTACAACAATAACTATCACTCAAGCATTGGTATGGTTCCATTTGAGGCCCTATAAGGTAGGAGGTGTAGATCTCCAGTAGGTTTGTTTGAGGTAGGTGAAGTTGCCCTAATAGGTCCCGAGTTGGTACATGAGGCTATGGAGAAAGATTGACTTATTATAGAAGGGTTCAAAATGGCTCAAAGTCGACAAAAGTATTATGATGATGTGAGAAGAAGAGATCTTGAATTTGAGGTAAATGATTGGGTCTACTTGAAAATTTTACCCATGAAGGGTGTAATGACATTTGGGAAGAAAGGGAAGCTTAGTCCGCGTTATGTGGGTCCATATTAGATTTTGAGAAGAATTGGCAAGGTCGCTTATCAACTTGAATTGCCTAGTGAGTTGGCATTGGTACATCCAATTTTCCATGTCTCCTTGTTGAAGAAGTATGTAGGAGATCAGACATCTATAGTCCCCTTAGAAGGTTTGGGAGTTGAGGAGAATCTTTCTTTTGAGAAAGTTCCAGTTGAGATTCTAGACAGGCAAGTCAAGAAGTTAAGAAATAACGAAATAGCTTCCATGAAAGTGTTGTGAAGGAATCTATTAGTTGAGGGTGCTACTTGGGAGGCCGAGGCCGATATGATGTCCCGATATCCTCATCTCTTTCCTTCTACTCCTACTTTAGCTTGAGGTAATGAATTCCTCATGGCTTGTCCTTTGTTTTGGTGTCATGTGTCTTAGATATTACCATGATTGTCTCATTTGTGCATGTTCATGAAAAAGCTTAAATTTGTGTAATTTTTTTTTTGTTGATTGACTTCTTCATGCTTATGTGCATTTGTGCATGAATTGCATATAGACCTTATGAGATGATGTTTTGAATATGCTTTATCTTGGAGTTGGTTTTTCCTCCTCGGATATGTGCATTTATGTGATTGCTAGATCTTCTCCCTACCCTCCTTATGATGTCTTAAGTCCCATTCGAGGACGAATGTTCCCAAGGGGGATATATTGTAACACCTCAAAAAACAAAAGGGACTTGTAAGGAACAATTCACGAACGGTGGAGAAGTCTACGATCAGTGAATGCATCCTTGTGAAAAATATTCTAAGGCAAGGGTCTAAGGAAGGGTTCAAGGACGGTGGAAAAGTGCACGATCATTAAGCCCATCCTTGAACCCAAGCCTTGTAAAAAATATTCTAAGGCAATAATTCATGAATATATTCATGGCCGATAGAGTAGTCCACACACGATAGACCCATACGTGGAGATTGACTTAGAAAAAAAAAAAAACTCGTCAGTTATTTTTTTCAAGGTTATATGGCTCTTTTCCTATACATCTAATACCTAAACTAGGTAATTTTAATTCTAATCCTAGACCCTATATAAGTCTTTTAAACCAAAAATTTAACCATTCTAAATCACTTTAAAATTTCCCCAAATCCCTTCAAGTTCTTCCCCTAAATATATCTCTCTCTAAAAGCTTGAAGAGGAAGACTAGGATTTCAAGATCATGTTTCCAAATTCACCATTAATTGTGGCCTTTGAACTCCAAGGTATGATAGTTTTCATCCATGGATTTCCTTCAATTCATGGAGTTCCCAAAATCTCCTATTTTCAAAGTTAGAAATCCCAATTGAGTTAGGGTTTTCTTCAATTTCCATGGGTTCTCTTCAATGTTGATTTAAATGATTGAGTTATGATGTCTTATGCATGAATTGATGAAATACTATGGTTTTTATGATGATTCCCCATGAACCCATGTAAATATCTTATATTCAAATAATGATGAATTAATGTGGGTTTTCAATTATGGAAGAAGATTTTTTATGACTTGAAGCATGAATTGATAGAATTATATGATTTTATAATGAATTTCTATGAACCCATATGTAACCCATGATTTATAGATGTTGATAATTGAAAGTGGTTTTGAACCTTGAAAGGTGAATTATAAAATTATGCATATTCTTATGAAATCCAAGCAAATATTTTGAGGATGCTTTGAGATTAAAGTATCAATGATGATGTTGTTGTTGTGTTGTTGAAAGGATTTTTCTCATATACACATGAAATCATGATTGTGAAATGTTTTCTCACATAATAAGGATTCTAACGTTGAAAAGTCTTCTCACCTTATTGAATTAAAGATTAAGACCTATCCTAACGAACCTAGCTTGGATTGGCAAGATGACGTGCCTTTCCATGGATAATGACTTAGCTTGGTTTGGTTATTGAATGATACCTTTCCATGGATGACTTATGAACTAGCTTGGATTGGTATGATGACTTGACTTCCCATGGATAATAAGAACAACTAAGAAATGACTATTCCGTGGGATTTATGTGTAGCACCGAGAGGATATTGAGATGGAAGTTGTTCCATGAGTAGAGGTTGGGTTTTCTAGAAGCTATCTCCTTATCCCTTACCTATTTGCCCCTATAGGATGATTGTCTAGATAGACATTAGCTAGTGGATCCACATAAGCTAGAAGTTCATGGTCTTACCTTGATAAGTAGGACACCTATATTTTATGTGGGGTAGACACCGGATTCCATGTTGATAGCTCACATGATCTTATATGTTGGTTAAAGGTAAATTTCCCACAATAATAATGAACTAAGGTTAATTCAAGAAGTATATCACATGTGTTCAAAGAACTTTAAAGATGTTAGCTTGCATTGACTATGATTTATGACTCATGTTTTCTAACCCTTTTTATATCATGCTTTAGCTTGGTCATTGCATGTCATGAAATGTCCCCTTTTTAAGCATTTTATCAAGTGTTATATGCATGACTATCATATTTGGTACATATTTTGTACTAACGCACACTCTTGCCTACATTTCCCCAGTGTATGGTCCGATAGTCAGGTTCCCAGTTTTGTGGCTAGGGGTTGATTTGAGAGATTTCGAACTTTGGTGAGTCCTCATGCTTCGAGGACGGATTGTCATTGTTTTTAGATTTTCCTTCTTACTTTCATTTTTTGACAGATTGCATGGGTTAGGCCCAAATTTCATTCTTATGTACTAGATGGCTAATGATACAACTGTTTAGACTTCCACTTTGCTTTTATAAGACTCTTAGATATGAAATGTACTTCTCTATCTCTTTTCATTCTATTTCTTATGTTATGAATGCTAGGTCGCTTGTATGGGGCCTCCCGGGGTCCTATACACCATGTTACACCTAGGGGTTAACTTAAGTCGTGATAGTTGTTGTAGGATTCCATTGCCATTGTAGCCATGTCATGATTCTTCTCCATAACCCTTGTTTTAATTCAGAGAAAACAAATAGGTGATCTCTTAGTTCAACCTATTGTTGACAGAGTTTACATTGTTAATTGACATCTAACCCTATGCCTATAGTCTATCATTTGTTTGCAGCCTATCCTGTAGTTGCAGCCATAGTGTAAATGTGGCCTTTGGTCTTGCACTGTTTCCAAAGAGCAAGGACTTCCAAGGACTTTTGGATTGTCTCCTAGCAGCTTCTCATATACGTATTTAATAGTGATTGAGCTTTGTTGCATTATATGAGTTTGTTCCAATGTTCTTCTTGCTGCATTAATTTTCCTTATCGCCCACAAGGCCTGAGAAGGTATTGGCATTGAGTCTACTGTATGAGACTTGATATAGTATGTATGGATCCATATAATCCATAATTTATCTTGCATGTGAGCTAAGTCCCAATTGATTTTTGCAATAGATGCTTTGTTCCACAATCGAATATTGATCAAGTTTAAACATCCTAAGGATCTTAGAGTACATATTCTTTCCCAAGAAACTAAGGTTTTTATGGTAACAGTATTGATGCTTGACCAAATAAAGCTCTTGCAATAAGAGTCAATGATCTTAAGTACCTTTTCTGGGATGATTAAGAGTTGTGGCCAATAAGATTGAATACCAAATGAAACAGTTTAGATTAGTTGCAATCTTCTAGTATGTGATAATTTTTTAGCAGTCCAAAAAGAAATCCTTGCCACTATTTTCTCTACCAAAGGAGTCAATTGAATCATTGAGAGCTTCTTTGTAGAAAGGGGAATGCTTAAGTTTTTAAAGGATTTACCAACAGAAAATTCAGTATGGTGAGTGATCCTGTAATTCCATGTATGAGATACCTCCAAAATAAATAGAGCATTTTACCATATTTTCTTTCTAGGCCGGTTGTTTTTAAGAAGGATTTAAAACAATCCATCATTATTGTAATAGAATTGAGGTTTCCTCCGGCAAATATTAATAGATCATCAGCAAAGCTAATGAGAGATCCCTAGTTTAACACATTTAGGGTAATAGGAATAGTTTTTATTGTCTTTGAGTGTGTAAAGTGATCTACTCAAGTACTACATGGCTATGGCAAACAAGAATGGAGAAATGGCGTCACCCTACCTGATCCCACTGGCAACATGAAAAGGAGTGAAAGGTTCACCATTTATCATTACAGTATAATTCCAAGTTTACACACATTGCATAGTTCACTGGATAAATTTAGCAAAAAGTAGAGTTTAGACAGGATCTTCCTAAAAAAAATTCATTCAACTGAGTCATATGACTTTTATAGATCTATCTTTAAGACACATCTGGGGAGGTATGTTTTCTTTGGTAATCTTTCACAAGCTCAGTTGCTAGGAGGCTATTGTCAGCTATTTTCCTACCAGGGATGAATTCTAATTGTTCTTCACTAATCACTGATGCTATTACCTCCTGTAGTCTAGCAGTCAAGATCTTTGCAATGATTTTGTTTAAGGTTGTGCAACATGAAATTGGCCTATATTATTTCACTAATGCAAGGTTGGTAATCTTAAGTACCAGTGTTATAGAAGTGCAGTTAATAGCTTTGTTTATGCTGCCTGTTGTAAAAAAAACTTTCTAATAGCCAGTACATCCTCTTTTACCAAGGACAATGATTTTTTATAGAACACAATATTGAACCCGTCAACTCCTAGAGCTTTATCATCACTAATGGACAGCAGGTCTGAGTATATTTCCTTATCAGTAATTTGCATTTGAAACTTTATCCCTTGCTCGTGGTTTAAGACAAGTCTTTTTTACATAATGACTTTATTTATTGTAGGAAGGTTATGTGTTGCTGAACCCATTATTGACTTATAAAAAGTAAGGATCTCTTCTTCAATATCCCTCTGATCAGTTAGGACAATACTAGTGAGGGAGGTGAGTTCAAGTAATTGTCTCCTTTATGACTTCTAAGAAAAAGAGATTATTTCCATCCCCAAGTTGAATCCATATTTCTCTAAATTTATGCCTGAGACCTTTTTCCTCAATATTGGACCACTTTTCTAAATCATGTAAAGTCTTCTTCTCTAGCTCTAACAAATTGCATGAGCATTGCCTATTACTTTGATTTTGTACTTGGATTAGATTCATTTTTTCTTTGGAAATTTTTACTTCTATCCCCTTTAATTTATCCTTGTTCAAAGCTTTTAGAGGGGGTTTTAGATCCTTCAATTTCCTCCATATATTTTTTCATTGAATCAGTTGATTGATGAATAGAATTCAAGGAAATTAAAAATGGAAATAAAGGAGAGTAATTGCTAATCATGAAAAATAATATGCACCTTAAAATAACTGTTAGCAAATTTTGGAAAAGGAAGAGTGGTCAAATAATGTTATTTAAGGAAGAGATATTAATGCCCAATAATTTTGACAAAGGCCGAATAAATTAGAGAAATTTCAAAGGTGATTATTATATTTTTGAAATATTTCAAAAAATTTACAACATCTTAGATTGTTCAGTCTGCCTTATTCACATGAGTACAATATTATATGTACTCACATCCATTTTTATTACGCCAAGGATGTTGCACTTACAATGTAGATGCATACATACTAGTTGGTGGATCACCTGCTAGTGTTTTTAAAAAATGGGGTAGAAAAATGAATGGATACAAATATCTCTCAATTGATTAAAATGGATTTCAGTAGCTTTCAATTAATTTTATAAAGCATTGAGAAACTTTAATTATCCAACACAAAATACATAATCGGCATAATTTAAAACTCAAAAATCCTAAAATATCTCAAAAAAATAAAACAACCTAACTAAAATTTAAATTTCAAATTTATTATAAACTATACAACTTATTTTCTAAAAGCTAGTGCAGTAGCTAAAAGAAAACTTCAACACTCCTCTTTGTCTTTTGTTGTTGTAATTGAAAAAATGTTCCTCCCCAATTTTTGCATTAATAATTGATGCTGGATTCTTTTCATTGCTTTTGAATTCGCAAAATTTCTTCTTTATTTGTTTTCTTCTTTTGATTTTGTGCTTAAAAAATACTTTCCATGATATTGTCTTTTGTAGTAGTTTATTTGAAAGTGCTTTAATAAGAACTTTTGTCGGATTTGCAGGGAGAGGTTGTAAGAGTATTTTTTGCATTACAGAGATTTCTTCTATGAAATATTTTGGGGCATTCAATGAGAGACTATTGTTGGCCATTATTTTTGGTTTAAATTAGTTTAGAAAAGCTTGTGCGTTGAAAAAAATTACGGGTTGAAAATAGTAGCTCTGACGGGTTAAAAGGGTAACCCTTACGGGTTAAAAATTGGTGCGGTAGTTCTTTAGAAGAATTCACCGATCAAGAAAAATCAATAAAGGTCTTGATACCACTGTTGGTATCTTTTTTTAAAAAAAAAGGGCATTAAAAAGAAGTAATTGAAATATCTCTCAATGGATTGAAATGACTTACAATAGCTTTCAATTAATTTTATTAAGAATTGATGGGCTTTAAATAGCCAACATAAAGCACATAATATACATAATTTAAAATTCAAAAATCTCTCAACAACTAAAACAACCTAAATAAAATTCAAATTTCAACTTTAATTTAAACTAGACAACTTATTTTGCTAAAAACTAGTGTAGTAACTAAAAGAAAATTTCATCACCACCTCACTAGGGATTTATCTAGTTTCAACTTTTTAGTTCGTGATCTTCACTTGTAGTTGGACTTAGGTTGAGTCTAGGACTTTTTTGATGTATTTATAAATAGCACGGGTAGCTGAGGGCTCTATTCGGACAAGTATGTCGTATGTATAGTAATTAGATTCTTATAGACTCTTTATTGACCTATGATAAGTGTAACACCTCAAAAATCAGAACTAAGATTGAAAAAGAGAGAAGGGAAAACCATGGAGGGGGTCCACGGGTTGTAAAGAGGACCGTGACCCCTCACCCTGCTCAAGGTTGTGCACCCAACAAAAGGTGAAAGACCACGGACCACTAAACAGTTCGTGGAGCTCCACACGGGTCGTGAAGTGGCCCGTGAAAGGGACACAGATCCACCATGGCTAATGTGAAGGACCACGGACCACTAGACGGTCCATGGAGCTTCACACAAGCCGTGAAGTGGCTCGTGAAAGAAGCTTGACAAACTTTTAGTTTTGGGTCAGCTTCAAACGATCATATCTTTCAGCATAAATTGATTTAGGTAGCCCACGACCTATCAAATTAAAGGTCTTTGAGTCCTTTTTCCAACGCCACCAGGTTTTCCTAATTGCGAGATCGGAGTAAAAAGTTGTGCTTGTTTTAGTGAATCCCCTTGGGAAGATCATCTTCACGACCCACTTGGCGGGCTGTGGTGCTCTTAACAGCCCGTGAAGCTTGTCTTGAAGTAACTTCGGCAGCATTTAAGGAAGGGTCGCATTGGTTTATTCCATATGCATTGGGCACTTAAACTACAGCGTTTGATGCCTAAACTATATCATTTTACTCAGTGTAAGCCTAATAATCTAGTCAAACAATACCCAGAATCCTCATTCTAAAAAAATCACCCAACTTAAAGTGAAAAGAAGAAAAAAAAGTCGATCACTTCTCCCAAGAATAAGCAGAAGTGTTCTTCGAAGTTCAGCCCCAAAATCCAAAGCATTTCTCCATAGATTTTGTCACTAGGTATGTGGGATTTCACTAGTGGTTCCTTTCACCCATTAGGTCCCTATAATTCAGTTAGTTCTTCAGATTCTCATAAATGGTTCCGACCTAAGGTTTCTAGATTTTCCATATTTATTGTGCTTATGGTTCCTTTGATCTAAATAACTTGTTACTTGATAATTTAGTATAATTCCATGCATAGCATTCAAAATCCTTTCTTGTATAAATTTATCCTTGTCCATAAATTATACTTGCTAAGTCAACAAGATAGAAATTCATGCTTCAGATTTTGATTGCTATATTCTGAGTATGTCTGTGTTACCTACAGCCTTTTGTTGTTTACTACGTTTCACTTATCGTATTGTTCTTTGGATGTTACTGTCTCCTTTGTTGATTATATACTATCTCTCTTATTGGATTTTATGTTTTATACATTGTTTTCCTCGCCTTTTAATTGGATTTGATGTACTTGAGCTGAGGGTCTCTCGGAAACAGCCTCTCTACCTCTACGAGGTAGTGGCAAGGTCTTCGTACACTCTACCCTCCCAGACCCCACCTAGTGGGATTTCACTGGGTATGTTGTTGTTGTTGTTGTTGTTGTATATTCTAAGTATATATGTTGCATTATCAGTTAGCATATCAAAGTTTTGAGCTATTCGGTATTTAGTGCATTTTAGCTTCATGAATATTAAGTTGGGAGTAGACTTAGCACCAAGTTGGAATAGGGTTCAACATACCCTCAAAGTCCCAGAACTATTTTTCCATGTAGATTTATAAATCCCTTTGGTTGGGCATCAGATTTAGTGATCATGCCACAATCATGCCTCTATACCCATGTCAAGGTAAATTGGGTCCTCTCAAAGGGGAGTATATATTGGACTCCATGTTTTTCTCACGTGGTTTATGTCAGTTAATAGTAGCTCCCACAGTCAGACTCTTAGTGCATTTACTTCAGTAAACAGTTAGAATGTTATTTTTATGATTAGTACCGGGTCAATGCATTCAGTTCTGTTTTCATTTATTCTTCGATGTATATATATATATATATATCTTTGTTCAGATTATATCATTGCTCAGTTATGCATTATTAAGCTTATATACTTTGTTCAGCTTAGCATATCTATATCTTGCATGCTGAGCACATTCCAAGTATAGATGCATACTTTGCGCTACATCGTTTCATGATGTAGGTTAAGGCACTCAACATCCAAATCATACTTAGTTCGATCCTCAGTCCGACTTCAGCAGCTTCGGTGGTGATTCCTTATACTTCAAGGACAATAAGCATGCTTTATCTTTTAGTCTTTATTTTTACGTTTTAGTTTTGTTAGAGTTAGTTGAGGGCATGTCCCAGCAACTCCATCCAGTTAGAGGCTTTTCAAACATAGTAGTAGATTTAGCTAGAGTGGTTAAGTATTGTTTCAGTCATCATTAAACTCTTATTATGTTCAAGATATTCAAACTAGTTGGTTTTTCCCCTTTTTTAGATATCCATTGTTTTTAGCTTCTGCATATTTTAGGATTTACTTAGATAAATATTCAGCATGCTTGATATATGTCAGACTCAGGGTTAGCTTGGTGTCACTCGTGCTCCTAGGTCTCGTATTACATCTAGGGGGTAGCCTCAAGGCGTGACAAACCTGGTTTCATAGCATTTGTTTCAAGAGTCATAGGGTGTTTGAAAGTCGCACTAAGTAGAGTCTCTTCTGTGGGTGTGAAGCGCGCCACATCTATGAGGAGGAGGCTACAAAGTGTTTTAAGAAAAAAATCACTTCCTTTGCTATTCTTATCGTGCATGAGGTGTGATTCAACTTCTCTTTTCTAATCCATCGTTATAAGTTTCAAATGATGCCTTTTCGTAGAGCTAACACAGGGAATGCTAATGCAGTTCCTTGATAACACTCAACTACTCTTCATCAAATTCTAAGTGTAGGTGGTCGCTAATCAAGTATCAACCCAACTAAGAGTTGGGGTCGATCCTACAAGGAGTGATACAATAGAGAATTCAATTAAGAAGTAAAATTGTGTCCTAATCATTTGTAGAAGTAAACGTTTCGCAACATTAAAGGGAATCACAAAGTTTTAACAACTTATATCAAATGGGGGGATTTGGGTAACAAAATTAAGACAACTAACATGAAAAGTGAACAAGTAGAGATTGGACATTAGGAGTGTGATAAGTTTAATGCTAATTTCACGTGATGGGTATACACTAGTTACTCAAAGGTGTTGATTCTTAGTGGGTAGACTAGGTTTTGAGTGTAATAGCCATTTCTCAATCAACTATTGCATTTCAAGTGAGTTCTTTCGAACCTCAACGAGTGAAACACAACAAAACAACCCAATTCTAAAATTAATCCACTCTTTCAAGGTGGATTTGTAAAGACGCAATCAAACCCACTTTCTCAAACTAGATTCTTAAAGATGCAATCAATACAATTATCGATCAAAAATTCAACTCTATTACATATTTCTCAAGCAAGCATAGAGAACTAAGCTAGAATTGCATTTGCAGCTACAAACCCTCAATTAAAACATGAACAATTAATTGAACCCACTTCAAAACAACAACAAAATCAATAACTAACAACACCCATTAGCTAATTAGTGCATTAAACTACATAAGCACACCCCCAAGGAAAGGGGTTATAGCCAAGCATAGTGAAAAAGAAGAAATTGTTCCAAACAAAGTTTACGACCTGATTTGCTAACGATTTGCAATTCAGAAATGTTGAAATTTAAGCTAAAAATCTCACAATCTCTAAATCTCTACTCCAAAATGTAAAGACAATGTTCTATAATGTTAGAACTCAAAAACCTAGAAGTAAACAATGCGGGAACTCCTTTTCTTATATAAAAAATTGCATTTATACGTTCCTGAAACTTCATAACGGATTCAACTCGGTGAAGTAATTCGGGTTCGCCAACCAGTTTGTTGATGTGCTGAGTTGCTCCTCCTCTAGCCTTTTTTGCATTGCTCTTTCATCAAATCGTTATGTACCTTTTAGTGAGTGAGATCGTCATTGTCAATCTCTTCAGTGTGTCGCTGAATCGCTTGTCTGCTAGCCAAGATGGTTTTGTCCATAGGCCAGCATGTTGGAACTTTAGAGGTCCTGCGAAGCTTTTGGAAAAGGGTAGCCTTGTGTGTAAGCACAACAATAACCGCGGTGAACTCGTGAGCTGAAGGTCCACTCGTTTACTTGACGACTGTCTTTCGCGAGTTTCAGCTTTGCTTTCCTTCAACTTTTTTAGCCTTTTCTCTCCTTTTTGCCTCATAATGTCCTTGTCTTACTCTTGATCCTTTATTGTTGCATATCAACATTTTAACATGAGTTATGAGTGTAAATAGGAATTGAGGACACTAAATCCTTGAATAATAAGCCCTAAATGAGTGGAAATACCCGAATCATCAACACCCCCAACTTAAACTTTTGTTTGTCCTTAAATAAAACACAAGATTAATCAGGGCAACACGGGTGTCTACAAATAGTGCTACTTGAGACTCAACATGAATGCACACGAGGTTCAATCTACACATGCAATGTTCATTGTGCACTAAAAGTTACAAACTATGACTAACCATCTTCAAATAGAGTTCAAGCTCACAATGCTCACCTCAAATGCAAGTCCATGCCCAACAAGAGTATTCGAATGCCCTAACATCAAGAATGATTACATCCTCTCACAAATCCCATCAAAGGTTATATTTATAGAAATCAAAATCAACTCACTTTCTCAATAATAAACACATGCATGGTTTTACCCATAGGCTTGCCCGTATTTTCCGATCAACACATCATTTAGCTTATCCAAGATCACCAAGGTCTTTCAAGGCTTGTAAGTGGACTGAGGGTAAACGTATGATCATTTCGGCTTAGTGACTTCTACCTTCATGAAGCATGGCTTGAATTTCACTTTTTCTCCTTTTCTTTAACTCTTTTCATCTCTGCAACCCACCCTCTGTATATTCAAACACAAAATTTATTGTATAGCTCATCGGATACCCCTTTTCTTTTCACCAATGCACATATTTTGCAAATTTCTTTTTCAATTTCTTTTTTGTTTTGTTTTGCTTTTTCTTCATTCTCTCTTTTTTTTTTTATAAAAGGGTTCCATCTTTTTCCTCTTTTTCAACACCAATCTTCAAGGGTAAATTTCACAATCTTTTTGCTCAATTTCTTTCCTCATTTTTACCACACCCTTAACTTAGGCTTTTGGCCTAAGTTGGCTATTCAAACCGACCAATGTTTCATAAAGGTTTTAGGTTGGGAGGAAAAGGCCAAATGTGTTCATGTTTCATCCAAAGAAAAGGTTAGGCTCAATTGGTACCAAAATAGATTCACACTCTCACAAGGTGGTCACAAAGAGGTATATTAGCAATTTGGTTCAATCTCGAAAATATGTGCCGAAGATAATTTCATTCATTCACAAATGCTAGTCAATTGGACAAATGGGGCAAGTGATAACGCTCAACTACATTTCATCTAGTTTTAAGTGTAGGCGGTAGCTAAAAAGTATAAACCCAACTAAGAGTTGAGGCCGATCCCACAAGGAGTGATATGGTAAAGAATTAGATTACGAAGTAAAATGGTGTTCTAATCATTTGTAGATGTAGACATTTTTGCAATAATAAAATAAATGACGAGGTGTTGACAATCAATGTCAAATTGGGGGATTTTGGTAAACAATTAACAACTACAAATAATGGGGATTACACAAGTAGAGAGGGTTTCTTGGGACTGTGATAAATTCAATGCCAATATCGCTAAGTTGGTGATTATTATTTACTAAGAGTCATTGAACCTCAGTTGGTAGGCTAGGCTTTAGGTGCAATAGTCATTTCTCAATCAACTATCACGAATCAAGCAAGTTCTTTCGAATCTCGACAAGCATAACACAACTTAACAGCCCAATACCTTAATCAATCTACGTTTTCAAGCTAGATTAGTAGGATTGCATTAAGACCACTTTCTCAAGCTAAATCTATAATAACACAATCAATACAATCATCAACCAATAGTTTTATCTCTTAAACTCCTTTCTCAAGCAAGCTTAGGGAATTGAACTTTAATTGTATTTGCAACTACAGTTCATCAATAAAAACTCAAACTATAACTTGAACCCACATCAAATTAACAGTAAAACTAGTAAATACTAACACCCATAAGCTAGTTGAAACATTCAACTACATAATCACACATCCAAGAATGGGGGTTTTAGCCAAACATAATAAATAACAAGAAATCATTACCAAATATGTTTTCTATCGGTTGGGCAACAATCTACAAGTCTCCAAATGCTCAAATTGAAGATAAAAATCAAACAAACACTAGATCTCTACTTAAAAAGTGTAAAAACAATGTTTAGAATGTTGAGGATCAAAAACCCAGAACTAGACAATGTGGGAACTCCTTTTCTTCTTTTAAAAATTGTATTTATACGTTCCCAAAATTCCAATATCAGAGTCACTCAGTGAAGTAAGTTCAACCTCGCTAACCTGATCGGTGATGCATCAAGTGCCCCGTCCATCGCCTTCTTGGCATGGCTTTTTACCCTTTTTTTGTTGTAACTTTAGGCTATCTTGTTTGGGCTCGCCGACCTAGTCGGTGACGCTCCAAATACTCCTTTTCTCTCCTTTTTGTCTTGCCTTTTCACCAATTACTCTGTAACTTTTGGCGGGATGAATCTGCATCGAAGAACACTTCGGCAAATCACCGAAATACCCATCCGACCGCCAAGCTAGTCTTGTCCATGGGCTGTCCTACTGGATCTTTTGGTAAGCTGAAGGTCCACTCGGTCACTTGCCGAGTGGCTATGGCAAGTACCAACCTTGTTTTACTTCAACTTCTTCAGCTTCATTTTGCCCTATAATCCCTGTGCCTTGATCTTTTACCTTCATTGCTGTAAAATAGCATTTTAACATCAGTTTAGAGCATAAAATAGTCATTGAGGACACTAAAACTTTGAATTTTAAGCCCTAAATGAGTCAGAATCCCCAACTCATCAATACCCCCAACTTAAATGTTTGCTTGTCCTCAAGTAAAACAAAATATCAATTCATTCAACAGAGATGTCTACAAATAGTGCTACTCGAGACTCAACATGAATGCACACAAGGTTCAATCTACCCATGCAATGTTCAATTGTGCACTACAAGTTTCAAACTGTGACTAGTCATCATCAAATAGAAATCAAGCTCACAATGCTTGCTTCAAATGCAAATTCAAGCTCAACAAAAGTATTCGAATTCCCTCACATCAAGAATGAATTTGTGCAAATAAAAAGCTCATCAAAATTTAAGAATTAAGAAATCAAAATCAACTCTCACACTCTCAAAGATAAACACATGCATGATTCTTCCCATAAGCTTGCCCATATTTTCCAATGAACATGACATTTAGCTCAATCAAGATCACTAAGGTCTTCCAAGGCTCGTAACGGGGCTAAGGCTATAGGTATGCTCATTTTGGCTTAGTGAGTTCTACCTTCATGAAGCATGGCTAGATTTTAATTGCTTCTCCTTTTCTTTCACACTTTTTGAATTTCACAATCCACCCTAAGTTCTTTCAAGCATTGGGCACCCTTTTTCTTTTATCCATGTATGAGTTTTATTGCACATTCTTTTTCAAAGTTTTTCTTCTTTTGTTTTTCTCTTCTCCTTTTTAAAAAAAAAAAATATATGGGGGGGTTCTATCTCTTTCAACACCATCCTTCAAGGGTAAATTTTTCACAAACTTCTTGACTCTCCTCATTTTTCACCATACACCCAACTTAGGCTTTTGGCCTAAGTTGGCTATTCAAACTGACCAATGATTCATGAAGGTGGGGAGAAAAGAGGTCAAATGTGTTCATGTTTTATCCAAAAAAAAGGTTAGGCTCAAATGGTAACAAACTAGGTTCACACTCTCACAAGGTGGTCACAAAAGAGGTATAATAGCAATTTGGACCAATGGGGAAAGTTCTAGGTATCACTAAGAACATATTTCAAGACAATCTCACTACACCTGGCATTCAACACAATGATCAATGAAACAAATTTAGCTAGCGTGCAACGATCATCTCAAGACTTATTTCAAAAGTTAGCTAGTCACAATTAGATGTTAAGAGTTCACACATGACCTATGAAACTCAAATTTTGCCTCATTGGAATTGCATAAACATATCGTTCAATCAAGAGCACTATTCAAGTCATCGTTATTGATCGCAACCAATATTAAAATATGCAAGAGAACAACCACATTCACAAACACAAAAATTGAGAGGCGAATTTTAATGCTGATAAAAAACCAACATTCACATTAAAAAACAAAAACCAACAATCATAAAAATAAGCATTCAAAACAAGCTAAATTCAACCCAAAGTAGTAGGTATGAAGATACCTCACCCCGCCAAACAAAAGCTAACATTGTCCTCATTGCAAAATAAAACACATGTAGCTAACAAAAACAAGCAAGTAAGGATCGGTGAATGAAAGTATTAAAGTAGGAGAAACTCTTCACTTCACGCCCAGTCGGTGAGCAATTACCAGGCACGCCGAACCATTCGGCGAATCATGAAGCTGGAGTGGGCTCGCCGAACTTTCCAGAAAGATTGTCTTACAGTGTGAGCAAAAAGGCGAGCTCAGTCGGGATCGCCGACTAGTTCCACAGTGCGTCGAAAATTCATGCATCTCGCTGATGTTTCCATAATAAGTTCCATATTTAGCCTAAAAATGGGCGGTGCACTTAGGTGATCAGGAGTGCTGATTGGCGATTTGCTGAAAGGACCTACTCCCGGCCTAGTTGCTATTATGTCAAAATTGAGGATTTCAGCCTAAACATTTAACAAACGTTATTTGAAAATGACTAAAACTTAGGTTGCCTCCTAAGAAACGCCTTATTTAACGTTGTGGTATGATGTGGAAATTCTCTCAAGCATCTTTCAAAGATACCACTTCAATTACTGTGACATCAAGACATTCTCCAAAATAGAGCTGCAAGCATTGCCCATTTACTTTGAATGTCGATCATTCTTTTCTTTCAACCTCAATTGCCTCATTTTTGAACACTCGAGTGACCATGAATGGGCCTGAACATTTTGATTTGAGTTTGCCCGGGAGGAGTCTCAAACGACAGCTTTAAAGCAAAATAAGATTGCCAACTTTAAACTATCATTGAAGGATTTTTGCATCATGCCATTTCTTTATTTTCTCCTTATAAAGGGATGAACTCTCATACGCCCTCAGCTGAAACTCATCCAACTCATGGAGTTGATTGACTCTACCCTTTGAAGCATCTCCCCAATTCAAGTCTAACGCCTTCAATTACCATAATACCTTGTGTTCAAGCTCGGTTGGCAGGTGAAAAGACTTTCCAAATACCAATTGGTACGGTGACATGCCAATTGGAGTCTTGAAAGTGGTGCGGCTTTGACTATTTTTTCAAGAATTCTCTTGATTTCTCGGTTTGATGCTTCAACTTGGCCACTTGTCTGTGGATAATAGGGGGTTGGAACTTTATCCTTAACTCTGTATTTGCTCAGTAATGAAGTAAACAACTGGTTGTAAAAATGAGACCCTCCATCACTAATGATAGCACGCGGGGTACCAAACCTTGTGAAAATGAATAACTTCAAGAATTGCACAACAATCTTCCCTTTATTGTTAGGAAAAGCTACAACTTATAACCATTGATAAACATAATCAACCGCTACCAAGATATACTTATTTCTTAAAGAGCTCACAAACGGTCCTATGAAGTCGATTCCCTAAACATCACACAATTCTACTTCCAGAATTGGATTAAGAGGTAACTCATGCTTTCTCGATACTCCCCCTTGCTTTTGACATTGGATACATTGCCTAACGAGAGAATGATTATCATGGTATAATTATGGCAAATAGTAGCCACTTTGAAGCACTTTGGTGGCTGTGTGCACCCCGTTATGATGTCCCTTAACTTGTGATGCGTGGCAAGCATCGATAATTGCATTTACTTGCAGTTCCGATACGTACCTTCTAATTATGTGATCTGCGCATTCTCTAAATAGGTATGGTTCATCCCAGAAGTACCTCTTTACATCGAACAAGAACTTCTTTTGTTGATAGAAATCCAGGCCCTAAGGCATAATCCCACACACTACATAGTTAGCAAAGTCAGTGTACCAGGGTGAGTTGCCACGGGTTATCCTCATCACTATTTTGTTGGGCAATTCTGCCTCAATGTCCCTCTCACCTGGATCAACAATATTGATTTCCAGCCTAGATAAGTGATCAACTACTTGGTGCTCATTGATTTTATGTTATAAGCACACTTCTTCCAATTCTATGTGTCAATGATCGTAAATCAGTATAAAACCCAACTAAATGAGTTGGGGTCGAATCCCACAGGGAGCGGTACGTGTTTTAAATTCAATTAAGAATTATGAATGTGCTCTAATCAGCCATAGGAATAAACATTATCAGAAAAAGACATATCAAATTAAAGGGGTGACACGAATGTCAGATGGGGGGTTTTAGTTGGCAATTATAAACTACACAGTAGTCACAAATAATTTGAAATAACAATAGGGAGAAGGATTCTTGGGATGTGATCGATTATAGGAAAATTCGATATATGGGTAGTTGAAACTACTAGTAAACAGCTGAAAATCAGTGAGTAGACTAGACTATAAGGGAGATAGCTTTCTCTTGAACAACTACCCCGAATCATGTAATTTCTTTCAAACATCAAAATGCATGACAATGAAGAACAACCCACACCTTAATACATCCACTCTTTCAAGCTAGATGGGTAGGATTGGGTTTAGGATTTACTTTCTCGAGCTAAACCCAGCTCAACCCAATACCCACAATTCATTAATCAATAATTTGGTTCTAAAACCTATCTTTGAGCAAGCCAAGAACACAAAATTAGAGTTGCATTTGCAACTACAATTCATAAGTTAAACCTCAATTAATGATTAAACTCACTTTAATTCAGAATTTAAACTAGTAATTAGTAATACCCATAAACTAATTCAATCCATAATCACATGATCACACCGCAAGAATTGGGGTTTTAGCCAAACATCATAAAAAGGCATAAACTATTACCGTATGGATTAGCCATCAACTGGGTAAGAGAGATTTAGTCTTTACAATGCTCAATTTGAAGAAAATATGTAACCCACTTCCAAAATTTTCAAATTGAATTTCTAATGTTTTTCAAAAACTAAGAAAAATTGTTCTAAGGTAATTTCCTCTTCAGATTTTTCAAGACATTAAAAGATACTCGATTTAAATGTTCAAAATCTAATTTATATTTGCCAAAAATTAGCCATGAAGGGCTACTCTGTGAAGTAAGTTGGGCTCGCTCAACCACTTGGCAAGCCGCCCTTTAACCTCTTCAATCGCCTTTTTGCCTTAGCATTCAACATCCTCGAGGTTTGTAACTTTAGGCGATCTATCTTTGCTTTGTAGAACTGTTCGGCGATTCGCCAACTACTTCTTTTTGTCGCCAAAATGGTTTCTTCTTTAAGGGCCTGTCACACCGGAACTGTAGGCAGATGAGTCACTCGGCGACACGCCAAGTGCTCTTGGTTATCCTCAGGCTCACCCTTCTTCATTTCTTCAGCTTGTTTTGTTCCTTTTTGCTTGTCAGTGTCCTTACATTGTTCATCAATCCATATACCTGAAAATCAAGGATTTAACATCAGTTTATGGCACAAATTAAGCATTTGAGGAAACTAAATCTATAAAACCAAAGCCCTAAATGAGTCCAAATCAAGTACTCATCAACACCCCCAACTTAAACTTTTGCTTGTCTTCAAGTAAAACTCAAATTCAGCAGATCAAACAGAATGTCTCAAACAGTGTTACATAAGACTCAACATGAATGCACATAACAAGACTCAACTTACTCATGCAATGATCAATTGTGCACTCAAACTTCAAATTGTGATGCGCCATTATCAAAGATGCTCAGGTTCACAATACCTGCTTCAAATGCAAGTTCAAGCTCAACAAAGGTACTCAAATGCCCTCACAACAAGATGATTCCATATTCACACACAAAGGTCTTCAACAATTTATAGTTCCAGAATCACATCCGACTCTCACACTCACAAAGATGAACACATGCATGACTTCGCCCATAGGTTTGCCTTTGTTATCCAATCAACACTCGTTTCAGCTCACTCAAGATCACAACGGTCTTTTCAAATCTTGTAATACGGCTGAGTGTAAATGTATGGTCATTTAAGCTCAGTGGCTTCTACCCTCATGAAGTGTGGCCTGAACATCACATTCTTCCTTTTCTTTAATATTACAAACATGCTCATAATCCACCCAATTATTCCATTTCTTATGAATTACCGGGCACCCCATTTCTTTTGCAATTTTCATTACTTGTTTCACCACTTTTTCATTTTTTTCTTTGCTTTTTTTCTCTTTTTTTTACATGTAGGGGTTCCATCGTTTTCAAAATCATTCTCAAAGGGGTATTTCTCACACTTCTTGATTTTCCTTCTCTTTTCACCACACCCCCAACTTAGGCTTTTGGCCTAAGTTGGCTATTCAAATACACCACAATTAATGAGAGTTATAGGTGATTGGATAAAGAAGGGTCACAATTGTTCGAGTTTCTTTCAAGAAAATGGATAAGGCTAAAAGGGGTTCAAGCAAGGTTCACACATCTCACAAGGTTGGCCACAAAAGAGGTATATTGTCAGATTGTTTTAACTATTCAAAATTGTTGCCTAAGATCATTTCAATTGCTTGCATCACTTAGTCAACCAGACCAATGGGCTAAATGCTAGGTGTCATCACACAATGTTCAAAGTAAGCTCATCATAGAAGGCATTGACACTAATATCAAACAAAACTCCACACTTTCTAGCTATTGTGCAATGTTCATCACAAGAGACTCATTCGATAACTAGCTAGTCACAATGAGATGTAAAAAGTCCACACATTGTCTATGAAACTTGCCTCATTGTAGCTATACATTCATTTGGTTCAATTAAGAGCACTATTTAAGTCATTGGTATTGATCATCCCCGACACTCAAATTTGCACAAGAACAACCACAATCATACACAAAAGAGGTGGTACAAAATTTTCAAAATAGGTCAAAAACCATTTCCATTCAAAACAAGGAGCCATAAACTCAAACATCCACAAAATAAGATCAAAACCAAAAATAGATCACAAAACCCAGTATTCACCAATATTCACAAACAAAATCAAAACACAAAAGGTAGGTATGGAAATACCTCACCCCACCCACAAAACAAAGGCAGTTGTCCTCAAATGCAACAAAAAATAGAAGAATCACAAAACCAACAGATAGGGAGGTAAAGAATGATCTTGTCTACATAGTTGCTCCGTCTCTCAGGGCATCAATGCCCGGGGTCACATTATGGTCTTAGGCATCAGTGCCCAGGTTAACATCACCTCTGGCTCCACTAGAGCTTGCCATGGAAGTCTCCCTCAACGAAGTCTCAACGGTTGAGTGCACCATAGCCTCCTCAACCTTATTTAGTCCCTCATATATAGTCTCCTCCTAAACATTGAGTTGCTCCTCATCAGTCTCAACCTCAGACACTGCAGCCATATCATCAGCTCTAACCTCATCTCTGATGGCACATCAGCATGCGTTAGAATAGCAGTGTCTAGGTCATCAGGGATCTCCATGGTCCCAAAAATCATTGACCTATCTGTGGACTTCAGCTGGTCCACATCTTTTCTCAACTCTGCAATTTTGGCCTTTAGGGTCCTTACCTCTTGAGTGGCTCCTTGACTTCTCTCACACGCCTCTATCTTTGCTGTGAGATCATCAATAGACTCTCTAAGAGGTGTCAAGGCAGTTGTAAGATCTCTTAATCATCCTAGGTATTGTAGCCTCTAGTCTGGAGGCATATACATCAGCAGAATGGGCTAGGTGCCCCATCAATAGCAGCATGTCCTGGGTGAGTGGAGTTCGGGAGGTAGTACTAGCAGCAGACCTAGGAGGCAAGGCAGCAACAGAAGAACTCAGAGTCATAGAAGGGGCAGAGCTACAAATACCTGAAGGCCCAGAGGCCGCAGTAGGCAATACTGCCTCTGCAAGTAGTGTCTTAATATAAACCATCGGGAATGTATCCACTGAGGCTGCCTTCCTCTTCTCAGACTCATCGTTCAAATACTCAGCCTCAATGCGCCAAATCTTAGTAGAGGAGGTGGGAATCACTTCCACATCCTTCTTCTCATCACGATGCACCCCAGCTCATCTGCACAACTCAGTGATTAATACCAGAAAAAAAAAGTGATGTGTGGCGCTGTCTGGCCCTCATGGACATCTCTTTTCCAATGAATATACCCAAATTGAGGCTCTTCCCAGCAATGATAGAGCCAAGACATGCCACTTTCGTGTGGCGGAGGATAGACTCATTTCGGGAAGGTATGATTTTACTGATAATAAACCCATACCAGTATCTCACTGCCATATTTTGATATTTCTCCTCTATGGACACTCTGGCCTCAATTCACCTAAGAGTACCATCTGGAAAAAAAAGGGCCAGCCAACTTTTCATGTCCTCCAAAGCCGTTCTTTTTATCATGCTCTGGTAGTCATGTGAAATGTTGTAGGACATTCCAGGACAACATTTATGTCATCAATATCATATTTTACCTTCTTCCCCCTGACAACTACATAGTCAATTGGCTTGAGGATGACGACCTTCCTCTTCCCCTGTGGCACCAAAGCTCCATAGGCAGTGTAAAACGCCCGGAACCAATTAGGATTGTAAAGACCCCAGGGTTTAGTAAAAATCTCAAACTTGTGGGACTCAAGGTCTACCATATTTCTGGGTGTCGATCTATCGCACCATCTATAGACAACATATTCTCCTCAATGATAGTCCTCGGTCCCTTAGTCTTTACTGGGAAAGGTGTGGGCTAAGGAACTCGGATCCTAGACAGATCATTTATCCTCTTGGAGCGCATTTCAGCTCTCCTAGCCAATAGCAGCTGCTCATCCTCTATCTCAGAGATGACAGCCTGAGGATCATGGTGTTCTCCCTTACTCCCAGAAGTGGTAAGGTGAGTCGAGTAGACCCCCTCACTACCGGAGCTGTCCTCCGGTGATGCAGTTGCAGGTGCCTTGCCCTTTCCTTTACATTTACCATCTGTGGTAGGAAGTTTAGTTGCCTTTGCTTTGGATGTCGCTGCATCCTCATTGATGACGATTCCCTTTGCGTGTTTGTGGGGCGGCATGTCTTATCCCGGTACTTTGGGTCTAGCTATATCTGCAAAATGCATCAAAAAAGAGTTAGAAATCATTCAAGAAAATTTGTAGAAATCAAGTTTCAGAAAGACTCGCTGAACTAGTCGGTGAGTCGCCTAGTCACTTAGGCGAGCCAGATTACACTCGCCGAAAGGACTACCTGAAAAATTTCTACAAATAAGGCAAGTCGGCGATGTTCAGGACCCTACGGCGAATCACCGACACCACTCGGTGAGATCAGAGTAACCCGCCAAATTTTATAGTGTGTTTTAGTGGTTAGTGGCACAGAAAGGGTGATCAAATAGACCTTTAGGCGAGTCACCGAGTGAACTCGGTGAGTTCAGGCTTCCCGCCAAAAGTTACAAACTCTAACTAAGCCAAATCATGAAATTAAAGGTGATCAAGGGGGACGTTAGTGAACTGCTGAACCATTCGGCGAGCTCGACCCAGCTCGCCTAAATGCCCAACGTGCCAAATTTCAACCCAGTTTCCCAAAATCAAGCTTGCTGCCCTCGAAAACAAATCAAACACACACATTATGCAATTCCTACAAGACCCATAAGACCGATTCCTCCAGGGTACTCAGACTTAACCCGTTTTTGCCACAATTTGCCACTTGATGACTTTTGGCCTTAAGAATGATGTCAATCGCTCTATCATTGGGCAAATTACGTCATTTGGCTCAATTTTGGGTTACTCGAACTTCACCAAACTAGACTCAACATAAAATAACCGCAACCCAACAATTGACGATCAATTTTAACGCATAAAATCTGGGGAATCAATTTTTAAGAAAATAGGCGTAATTTTGAAACACAAAATCGGCAATCCAACATATTAAGAATGATTTAAACACAGACCCAGCACACAAAAAAACAAATATACCAAGAGAATTCTAGTTCAGCCAGTAATCAAGAGTTCGGGGTTCAGAAAGCCAACTTGAATGCCGAATAGAGAAATTGATAAGCTAGGCAACAATGCAATCCAAATCCAAACACGAGATCAAGAGAAAAAAGCATGTAAAAATAGCAAAAATATGGGAAATCTAAAGTGCAAGTGTGAGAGTACGGGGTTAGAAATGACAGAATATAAAAGATTTTGAAATTTTAAACCGTTTGGCTTTTTCAAACCTTTCAATTCGCAGCCCTTTAGGCGATATTAGTCGACCACGCCGAACCACTTAGCAATGCACCGAGTGGTAACTTACCTCACCGAGTTTTACAGAACCTCCAGTCAATTTGGGGGTCCAAACGGCGGACAAAATTGGGCTCGCTGATTCAACCATTGGCCCACTGAGTTTTACAGACATCCAATTCTGATTTTTATGAGTCCAACGACGGTCCAAGTCGGACTCGCCGACCTCTTCGGCGAGTCGCCAACTGGACTCTTTGGCTCGCCAAATTGCACATTCTCAAACACACTCCACTTTTCAACCTACACAATCAACACCCATTATTCAAAATCAAACTTAAAACATTAAAAGCTTGGGTTGCCTCCCAAGAAGCGCCTTAGTTAACGTCGTGGCACGACGCAAATACCCATTCAAGCTTTATTCTTGTGGTTTGCTATAATATCACTAGGCAACCACCCTTTGTTGTCTTGGGTTCAGATGAGACGAAATTTGAACCATTTGGGTCTCCAGCTGCTTGATAGAGACGGAATGAGACGTCACTGTCTAGTTGACAGTTGATACATCCTTTTTCACTTCCTTCAACACTTTATCGAACCTTTCAACCTTGTTAAAAATGTTTGAGAGCATGTCTTCCATACGGCCACCCTCAAAATCTTTGGGCTTTTGACACTATGGGGAGGCACATACCTATCATTCTCCCCTTCTCTTTCCTTTCAAAAGGCGTTACGACTACGCCACTCTCTGTCACGGTCTCTCCAGCCCTCATCTCTATTACAACCTTAATTACCATCCAGCCTTAGGTAGTTTGTACGATAACCTCTTCCTTGGTTGGCTAGGAAGTTTACTTTCTCATTGTACAACGCTTCAAATTTGGCTTCCTCGGGGTTTACACCACCAACACCCACAACATTAACACTTCGCATTTCTTGAACTGTTGATGAAAAAATCATGGAATTTTTAAGATCTTCTAAAAAAAATTGTCCCTATTGCAACTATCAACGTAATTTCAGTCTTGATTTGTTGGAGAGATCCTTTTCTTGGAAATTTTTGAGTCCCTCTCAAAAATTCTATCCCAATTTCTACTGTAAAGAAAAATAGAAATCTTACGGGAGATATGACTGAGCCATTATGGCGCCTACGTATCCCGTTGAAATAGGAATTAGGTCAAACGTAATACCCCCTCAAAGATTAACCAAAAATAAGAAAATTAAACAAGGAACTGACTGAGGCCGACATAGGCCGCCTACGTATCTCATTCTTGAGAATTCAGGTCGAACATAGTTCATTACAAAGGGACAGAGTTCTAAACAAAATGATTACAAGAAAATGAAGGAAATACAAACTAAAACTTCAGATATAATATCTCTTAACAACATCTGAGTTGATTGGTTTTGTCCATTCGGTGCCATCCATCTCCTACAGGACCAAGGCACCTCCACATAACACTTTACGAACTATGTAGGGTCCTTGCCAATTTGGTGCTAATTTCCCTTTGTACTCATCCTGATGAGGGAAAATGCATTTGAGAACCAACTAGCCAATATCGAATATTTGGCTATTACTTTCTTGTGGAAAGAACGAATCATTCTCTGTCGATACAATTGACCATGACAAACAACAACCGTTATCTTCTTATCAATCAATGTTAACTGATCAATTCGCTTGCGAACCCAATAAGCATCACTCAATTCTGCTTCCTGGAGGATTCTCAATAAAGGTATTTCAACTTCGGCAGATATAACTGCTTATGTTCCATATACTAACAAGTATATTGTGGCTCCAATTGATGTCCTAACAGTCATTCTGTAACCCAACAAAGAATATGGCAACATCTCATGCCAACCTCTGTGATTGTCAATCATTTTCCTAAAAATCTTCTTGATGTTCTTGTTGGAGGCTTCTACAGCTCCATTCATTTGGGGATGATTAGTGGCTGCGTTCCAATGCGTAATCTTGAATTGTTTACATATCTCTTTCATCAAATGACTGTTGAGATTCGCTCCATTATCAGTAATGATGGATTCCGATACTCCAAACATACATATCAAATTGGTGCGAACAAAATCAGCTAGAACTTTCTTGGTCACCGACTTATAAGAAGTTGATTCCACCCACTTGGTAAAGTAGTCAATAGCAACCAAAATGAATCTGTGTCCGTTAAAGGAAGATGGATCGATTGCACAAATGACATCCATGCCCCAAGATATGAAAGGCTAAGGCGAACTCATAACATTGAGTTTGTGAGGTGTCACTCGAATCAAATCTCCATGTACTTGACATTTATGACATATTTGCACAAACTTGCAACAATCATGCTCTATAGTCATCCAAAAGTAACCAGCTCGGAGGATCTTCCTTGCCAAAGTGTGCCCATTCATGTAATTACCAAAAACTTCGGCATGTATCTGCTCTAGAAGATTTGCAGCTTCACTAGCATCAACACATCCAAGAAAACCTAAATCTGGAGTCCTCCTATAAAGGATTTCCCCACTTGGAAAGAAATTGTTAGCCATACGGCATATCGATTTCCTCTAGTTGAATGTTGCATTCTCTAGATAAGTCCCGGTCTCCAAATACTTCTTTATGTCAAAATACCAAGGCAAACCATCTGGTTCTGTTTCAACATGTAAACAATGAACAGGCTGTTCTTTTACCTCTATTTTTAAAGGATCAATATAACTTGTATATGGATGTTTGATCATTGAGGAAATGGTGGCAAGAGCATCGGCCAACTAATTTTGTGTCCTGGGAGTGTGTCTGAACTCAATCTTGCAGAATATTTTGCACAACTTTTGTATCAACTACACAAACGGTGTGATCCTTGGGTTCTTTATGGCCCACTCTCCTTGAACTTGGTGAATTAGGAAATCTGAATCTCCAATAACCAGCAACTCATGAACGTTCATATCAATTTCCATCTTCAGATCGAGGATGCAAGCTTCATATTCATCCATGGTGTTTGTGCAATCGAATCGGAGTTTAGCCGCCATTGGAGAGTGTTGATCGGATTTTGATACTAAGACCACTCCTATACCTTTTCCTTGGTGGTTTGCCGCTCCATCAAAGAATACTCTCCAACCAGGGTATGCTTCAGAAATATCTTCACCAACAAATGTCACTTCTTCATCGGGAAAATAAGTCTTGATCGGTTCATACTGTTCATCAACTGGATTCTCTGCAAGATGATTCGCCAAGGCTTGTGCTTTTATCGCCTTTTGAGTCATATACACAGTATCAAACTCACTAAAAAGCATTTGCCATTTAGCCAACTTCTCGGTCGGCATTACTTTCTGAAAAGTATACTACAACGGGTTCATCCTGGAAATGAGGTATGTAGTTTACGAAGACAAATAATGTCTCAACCTCTGAGCAATCCAAGTTAAAGCACAACATATTCTCTCCAGAAGAGTTTAATGGGCCACATATGGAGTGAATTTCTTGCTCAAGTAGTAGATGGCTCGCTCCTTCTTCCCAGTTTAGTCATGTTGACCAAGAACGCATCCAAATGCGTTATTCGATATACACAAATATAGAAACAATGGACTTCATTGTCGTGGAAGAACCAACACGGGTCGATTTGACAAATAATTCTTGATAGCATCAAAAGCAGTTTGACATTCTCCGGTCCACTTGGTCAGGGCATCTATTTTCAACAACTTAAAGATGGGCTCACACACCACGGTGGATTGAGCTATGAACCGTCTAATGTAGTTCAGCCTTCCCATGAAACTCATCACTTCTTTCTTGGGCTTCGGAGGAGGTAACTGTTGAATAGCTTTGATCTTGGAAGGGTCAAGATCAATGCCTCTCCTACTGACTATACAACCCAATAGCTTGCCAACTGGCACCAGAAAGGCACATTTGGGAGGATTTAGCTTCATAATGTACCGACGTAGGCCATCAAAGAATTTCTCCAACTGAGTTAAGTGATCTGAACTCTCGCGGAATTTGAATATGACATCATCTACATACACCTCGATCTCCTTGTGAATCATATCATGAAAGATGGTGGTCATAGATCTCATATTAGTATTACCACCATTTTTGAGACCAAAAGGCATCACCTGATAATGATATACACCTTAGAGCGTAATGAAGGTCGTCTAGGTTTTTCTTGTGCTGGTTGATGTTTGTGTAATCAAGGACACAACTTCCGATGCAAGTGTCTACGATAGTGCAATAGTATAATAACCCAACCAAGGGTTGGGATCGTTCCCAAGGGAGTGGTTTTGAGAATTAATAGAAAAATAAAATTTAGTTCTAACTAGTTGTAGCTAAAGACATTAACGATTAAAAACATTGTAAATTAAAGGGGGACACAAGAGTGTCAATTAACAATGGGGCTTTTGTCACAAGTAAGTAAAAAAACAACAAAATAAATAAGGATTTCTAAGTAATGAGAGGGGATCCATGGGATGTGACAAGAATACGGGCTAAGCTAGATTATTGGGTACATGCTTTCGATAGAAGATTCATAGAATAATTGTGACTAGGCTAAGCTTTAAGGGGGATAAGTTCTCTCTCGAGCAACTTACCCCGTTTCAAATGCGTTCCTCTCAGACACCCACTTGCCGCATGAAGACCAGCCTACGCCTTAACCCACTCAGTCTCTCGAGTTGAGTGTGTGGACATGGGACTAGGGTTCACTCTCTCGAGTTGAACCTCATGTCGACCCACTCACACTTGCCATCAATCTAGTGGTCTTAGTTTTACGACCTCTCTCATAACAAGCCGAAAACATATAAATAAACTTGTAGTTGCAACTACAAATTCATTAAATTCATCCACAACCACTAAACGAAATCACATCTAAACTACGAATAGACTATTAGCAAGCAAGATCCAACAATTATCTTAACCCATATTCGCTAAATCACACCCCAAGAATTAGGGTTTATAGCCACACATGTATAAGAGATAGAAATTTATACCAAATTGAGCTTGCATTCAAATGGGTATGAAGATTTAAGTGTTGATACAGGCCAAAATTGAAGAATCCAGGAGACCCAAATCCAAATCTTGAAGATGAAACCCTTTGGAACTTCAAGTCTTCAAAACCCTCTCAAACTTAGAGCAAAAATATTAAAAGTACTATTCTATATGAAAATTATAATAATTGTTCAACTCTTAAAACTATAACTCTAACTAGTATTTATAGCTTCCACAGATATGTGCTGCAGCGGATCATTCGGCGTTGTTAGTCAGAATCGCCGATCAACTTGGTGATTCGCCTTTTGGTATAGTTCATCGTTGTCTTGCACCATCCTTTAGCATCGTCGTGCTCTATGTCATTGGGCGACATGGTACTGCTTCAAAGAACTTCTCGGCGATGTGCCGACTACTTCTTTTTTCCGCCAACTTGATCCTTTTCTTTAGGGCTCAACACACTAGAACAAAAGGCGAAGTACGAACCTTTGGAGAGTCGCCAAGTGGACTCGGCGATCCTCAGGCGTTCATGTCTTCGTTATTTTCAGCCTTTTCATTCCTTTTGGCGACATGGTGTCCATGCTTTCCTTCAAACTTCAAATACCAGAAACTTAAGGGTTTTCATCAGATATTGAGATAAAATAAGCATTTGAGGACACAATTTCTATTAAAATATAGCCCTAAATGAGTCCAAATTGTGGACTCATCAACAGCCCCAACTTAAACTTTTGCTTGTCCTCAAGCAAACTCAAGTTCAGCCGTTCAAAATGGGTATCTCGAACAGTGCTACACACGACTCAATCATGAATGCACATAACAAGAATCAATTTACTTATGCAAAGATCAAATGTGCACTCAAAGATTCATGTTGTGAATCACCAATATCAAAGAACCTCATGCTCACAATACTTGCTTCAAATGCAAGTTCAAGCTCAACCAAAGTTTTCAAATGCCCTCGCACAAGGAATGATTCTATATTCACACAATGGTTTGCAGTTTAAAGCTTAGGAATCGGATGCAACGCTCACACTCACAAAGATAAACACAATGCATGCTTTCATCCATAGGTTTGCCCTTATTTTCCAATCAACATTTGTTTCAGCTCACTCAGGATCAGAAAGGTCTTTTCAAGGCTTGTAATGGGCCTGAGTGCGAAGGTATGGTCATTTAGGCTTACTGACTTTCATCCTCATGAAATGTGGTTCTCACAACACTTTCTTTCCTTTTCCTTCATCATTTTCTTTAGTGCTCATAAATCATCCTATTATTTACTTTCCCATAGTGTGTTGGAAACCCCCTTTCTTTTGCACTTTATTCTGCAACTTTCTTTTTCATTATTTTCCTTTCTTTTTCTCTTTCTCTCTTTTCTTTTTATAGGGAGGGGTTTCATTTTTCTCAACACCATGGGTTAACGGAGACTTTCCTTGTACTTCTTGACTTGCCCTTATCTTTTCACCACACCCCCAACTTAGGCTTTTGGCCTAAGTTGGCCATTCAATTAACCACAACTTCATGATGATTATAGGTAATGGATAAATAAAGGTTATGATTTCATCAAGTTTCTTCCAAAGAAAGGTAAGGCTCAAGGTGTGTTCAAAAGATATTCACACACTCACAAGGTAGGCCACAAAAGCGGTATATGTCAAATTGGCTCACACTCTTAGAAGTTGCCTAAGATCATATCAAGAGATAGCATCACTTTAGTTGACCGGACCAACGGGGCCAATTCTAGGATCTATCATGCATGGTTCAAAGTAAGCGCATCACACTAGGCATTGACACTACAGTCAAACAAGACTCCACACTTTCACTAGTGTGCAATGATCATCACAGGAGAATAGATTTGATAAATGGCTAATCACAACGAGATGCAAAGGGTTCACATATTGTCTATGCAACTTCATTTGGCCTCATCGCAGCCGTACATTCATGTTAGTTCGATTGCAAGCCCTATTCAAGTCATCGTTATTGATTAGAACTGAGACTTAAATTTTGCAAATGAACAACCACATTCAACACACGAGAGGTGGCAAAAAATTTTGGACGGGTTAAAAATCATTTTGCACTTCAAAACAAAACGGAGTCATAAGCTCAAACATCCACAAAAACACAGTATAAGTGCAATTTAACAACCCAAAATATCTCAACAAAACACGAACACAAGTAGCACACAAAGGTGGGCCTTACCCCACCACAAATAGAAGCTATTTGTCCTCAAATGCAATTAACATGGAATATCCAAAATGACAATTAAAGTAAGATAGAGAGGGAGGTAAAGAGAGGATCCTTTCTAAGCAGTCGCTCCATCTGTCTAGGCATCAGTGCCCGGAGTGTTTTCATTCTGTTTCTGGTTCTCTTTTTCTTTTTGCTCTACTTCAACTTCTGCAACGATATTAGCCTCGATCATATTGTCCAACTCGTGAGCTGCCACAAAGGCGTGTATCACATTGTTGAACCCTCGAGCCCATGAAGGGACATTAGGGTCAATGGGCATCCTCCTCCTCGAACTGGCTGTCTTGTTCCTGCTCCTTGCAGTTCTTCTGAACTTTTGTGCTCTTATGTGTCTGGGTGGCATGTTTCTTCCTGCAACTTTTGCTCTGGCCATGTCTGCAAAGTCTTGAAATAATGATAGAACATATTTGACAACCAAAACAAACACATTCAACTGCAGAAAGACTAGATTGTCCATTCAGCGTGCCGCTGAATACATTGGGCGAGCCACAAACAATCCGTTGAAGGTCACAGTGCATAATGAGTTAAGGGTGCAAACGAAGGGCGAATAGTAAGACTTTTGGCGAGTGCTCTTGGCGACCTCACACTTCTCGCCGAAAGTTACAGACACCACAACAAATAAAACATGATAATAAGGGTGAGATAGGTAAGTAGGTGAACCACAGAATAGTTCGACGAGCTCGTCACAGTTCGCCGACTAACCCAATGTGCCTACTTTTGACCCAACATCTCAAAATCAGCCCCGCAACCCCCAAAAATGAAATCAAAGCGTGCACTAGCACAATTAAGGTAGAATCCATAACACCCAAACACAACCCCTCAAATTTTAATCCAATTTAAGGCATGCAATTACGGGAATTCAACAGTCATAACTACCTAAGCAAGGATATCAAATTAAATCATGCATGTAAATAATCTAATCCTCTCAAGGAGGAGTAGAACACTTCAACCCGATCATGCTACTACAAATGAGTATAGTTTATGATAAAGTAACTTGGGGCATAGAGAACTAACCTTTTGTGTCGCTAAGGAGAGGATTGAAATGCTAAGCGACAATGTAATCCAAGTCCGAGCACAATTCAACAACTAAAAATGCTCTAAAAGTGCAAGAAATATAGAAACTAGAGTACAACTGTGAGTTTGGTTAGATAAAAAGTGAGGAAAGGAAATAAAGTCAAAAAAATTTAAACCTTTGGATGAAAAACCGTCCAGTTTTCATCCATTCGGCAATATTAGTTCTGATCGCCAACCCTCTCGGTGAGTCGCAGGGTGAGCACTTGATTTGCCTAGTTTTACAGGACCTTCAGCCAGCGTGAGGGTCCAAACGACGGTCTTCCTCGCAATCGTCGATATGGTTGGCAACTCGCCAATAGCTTCTTGATTCCACCGAGTTTTACAGACTACAATATGAATTGGTTTTGGGCCTGCCAGCGGTCTAGGTAAGAGTCATCGAACCAATCGGTGACTCGCGGACTGGGTCTTTAGTTAACCAATCTGTGCTTCTCGTTCAATCTTCACACTTCCACCTGCGCAATCAACACACCATTATTCTTATTACAAACATAAAGCATAAAAAAGGTTTTGGGTTGCCTCCCAAATAGCACCTTAGTTAACATCGTGGCACGACACAAGTTAAAAACTATTCTTCATCCTTGAAGTCAGCCATAGTGTAGTTAGGCGAGTCCTCGGTGAACGGTGGATAGCGACCTGTCATCAAATGGGTGATCTCAGCATCCTGCAGCTGAATAGTCATGGAGTTTGAGGCAGACGTTTCATTCAGCATTTCAATGTTGTCTTTAATCTCATTCAACTTTTTGTCTTGTTCTTCAATTTTTTGTTGAATGAGTGAAAGATCATCGTCTGTTTGCACATCCTTATGCTTCTTCCTATGTCTACCTTCTCGAAGTAAGAATTTATTTTCCTTTTCCATGGCTTGTGCTTCCAACCCCATGACTCGTTTGGATAGAACGTCTACTTGAGCCACTAGTGCATCCCACTCGTATTTCTTTTGGGCCTCCTAGTTGGTTTCAACCATATCATCAAGGAGTGTTGCGACAAATTTGTTGGGCTGGTAGAGCATACCACCCTCAAAAAGTTGATCGGCTATGCTCCTATTTTTGGGGCCAAGACCCCGATAGAACCACTCCAACAGTGTCTTGTCAAACATCCCATAAGATGGGCAGGGTTGTAGCACCGATTGAAACTCCAGCCACATTTCTTGAATTGTCTCATTCCCCGCTTGTTTGAATTTCAGGAGGTTGTCCCGGAGGTTCAATAGTTTCAGGAGGGGATGGTCTGTGCGGTAACCATAATGATCATCCATTCTTATTTCTTTTTTTTGATCTTCCAAACAAGCAAAACAAAACTACAATTTAGATTAGTAAAACTAGAACTAAGAAGAACAAGAATTCTACTAATCTAAGAATTCTCAAGTAACAACAATACTTGGCACCAGCGCCATTTTGATGTTTGCGTAATCAAGGACATAACTTCCGATGCAAGAATCTACGATCGTGCAATAGTATAATAACCCAACCAAGGGTTGGGGTCGTTCCCAAGGGAGTGGTTTTGAGAATTAATTGAAAAATAAAATTTAGTTCTAACTAGTCGTAGCTAAAGACATTAACGATTAAAAACATTGTAAATTAAAAAGGGACACAAGAGTGTCAATTAACAATGGGGTTTTTGTCACAAGTAAGTAAAAAAACAGCAAAATAAACAAGGATTTCTAAGTAATGAGAGGGGATCCTTGGTTTAACGACCCGAGAGCACCCCCTAGTCGTTACATCCGTATTCGACCTCTCGGAGGTCTTATACAAGCCTTAGCATTCATTCATCGCATAGATCATAAAAATCACTAAGAATTTAAAAATTTTATTCAATAAAAGCCATAAGACTTCAAGAGTCGTCAACATTTGAAAACATCAATATGCAAGCGGAACTACTAAGTCTCTTTAGCCAATCTTAGACAAGAACTTAAAACCTATTAAGGGACACGACCCTTTACAAACGAAATGAAACTTAAGTGTCTATTACAATGACTAAGAAACTTCTAAACATAGTCCTCGAATCTTGAGGACATACCAAAGACTTGGAAGAGTGAAGCAATCCAAGCAACTGCAAAGCAAAATCTCCTCCTAGTTACCACAACCTACACTTGTAGTAAAATAGAAGAAAGGGGTTAGTACAACACACGTACTAAGTATGAGGATATGCAAAACATGCTAAAAAGGACATTTGTTTGGTAGTTATGCTTTTATGCCATTTTGATAAAATCTCATGAACATCAACATAATAGGCACCTTACAAGTCACACCAACAATACAAAGTCATATGCTTCACAATACATCATAAACATACATAACCCATTTACCTTTACCTTCTTGCCTTGGACCTCCACCATAAGTAACCCTTAAGCAATACCTTTGTGCAATGTATGGGCAACGTCCCATACCATCACCCACACTAAGGCACCACCTTAAGGTCACCCAAAGTGCACTTACCATGCATATCTCAACCTTCACCAATTAATCACATAAGCCAACAAGTCACTTCATAAAACCAGAACACTCATCAAATCTCATCCCAAGACTCACCTAAGTAAGACATGGTGAGGCAGCCCATACTACCTCTCCATACCACACCCAAGTGATCCTTAAGGCAACACAAGACTAGCTCCATTCACACCTCAACATAAATCGTTCATTCAACTTAATTCATTTAGACAACTTCATTTACTAATGACATAAGATCATCACATACATTCAATTCAACATAAGCACTTAGATTCAATTCATTATGACTCACTTTCACATTAGCATGCTCAAACACCAACACTTTCATTAATTAGCCCAAGAAGACTCATTCATTCATTATTATTACTAAGACACACCAAGATCTCCCTTAAGTGTCTAGTTCTGCAATGTCTAGATGATGTCCCATTCCACCACCTATCCTAAGTAGTACACCCTTAAGAGACCTTAGTTCACTCATTCATTGATGTGGGGGAAGAGCCTTAACCGACATAGACCATTGAGCTTGACATGGAATCCCGGTAGTACCCTTACCGGATGAGGGATCCCCACTTGCCTAAGGTAGGGTCATTTTTCTAGCCTTTACGTGGTAGAGACCACTAGCTAGTCCTATGTGGGCACATCGTTAAGTGATAGAAGGATTGCTTCTAAGTACCCATATCTCAACTAACGAAGGGGCACCCATCTTAAAGGTTGCTACTAAATACTCACATCTCAACTAACGAAGGAGTATCCACTCATCTTCATATCCTCTCGGTGCTAGACATTACTCCCCTACGGAGTTTGGACATTCATTTCATTCATTCATTTAGGGATAATGATTGCTACTAAGTACTCTCATCTCAACTCACGAAGGAGTACCCATCCTAGCCCAACATTCATTGGAAGCCCTTGGATACAAAGACGAGAAAACCTTTCATCTAGGAACCACATTCATTTAAAGGAGTACATTATGAGACTATCCTTACAATAGTCCCAACATTCATTCATGTAGCATTAACTCCCAATTTTTTCATTCATTCTCACATTCTTTCATTCATTCATCACAAGGTGTGAGAGTACCGTAAACATAATCTACCCTAACCTCACCTTCATTAGAAGTCATTCAAAGAAGACAACAACCAAGCATAACACATAAAGTCTCTTCACAAGGTCACCTTTCATGCTTTTAGACCATACACAAATTCACATCATATCACATTACCTTCACATTATCAACATTACTCAAAACAACAATCATCTGACTTTGTCTACAAGGCCATGATCACAACATGCTTATAAAGTAAACACCTCCCCACTTTCAAAGGGATCAAACCTCACAATTATAACATCTACAATATATATATAATACTAGAATCAATAATCTATTCACAACTTCATCATCATCATAGACCTTAGGTCACAATTGCCCATTCAAGGCCAACATCCAATATAACACAATTTACCATCAATTCCTCTTAATTCACTATAGAACAATACATAAATCAATAGCCCATAACAATCTACACATTAATATCACATTATTAGCTCATAATCAATAGACCCACTTTAGACCCAAAATTAGGATTTCAAGATATGCAAGGGTTCATGGAGTTTTTGATCTTAAAACCATCAATATTAACATAAATCATCATTTGAACTACTTTCATGCAAGAACCCAAGCTTAGAATTGAAATTGGAGTTTTTAGGGTTTTTGAAAAACAGTGAAATCACTTTGATTTGGCGCTTTGACTGAAAGGAGAATCAAAGATAAAATCCCCATACCTTTGTGATTAATTTCCTTGATAATTGAAGGAGAAATAAGTAGGAACCCATCCCCTAGCTTGAAGCCTCATGAATGTCTTCCATGGAGTTCTAGAGAGAGAAGTTATTTGAGAGGGAAGGTTCAATTTGGAGAATGAGATCTAATTCTAGGTTTGGGGTTTTAACCAACTTAAAATACCCTAAAATAGGTAGAATAACCATTTATAATAATTCCCCAAAATACCCAAACTACCCCACTTAGTTGGACCTATTTAAACAAGTCAAACTTGAGTTTAATTTTCACAGATTTCGTCGGGAAACAAGTCCGCGACGCGAAGGTGTTCCCTCAAGTTTCTGGAAATTAAATTTTGAGAAAGAAAAGTCTGCGATATGTCCACGACGCGGACCAAAACTTTGCTTTATGGTGGAGCTAGTATGTGACGCGGACATGCTCCCTCCATGAGCATTTTTCAAGCTGCCTTGGCAGCTTGCTTGGCCAAGGGTTGGGGTCCTCCTCGGGGACCCTTAGGGTGGACTCGGGGAGTCGTACCCAAACATTTTGACCCTAAAAATAGTTATTAAGACACTAGGGTCACCTCCACTGATTTTAGACTCCAAACAACACATAAAAACATGAACAACATACTAGAACACACCAACACGTAAACAACTAGTTTTCGAACGTCTTGAACGTCTCTTTGACGTTTGAATTCAAACTCAACTAAACTGATCTATAAACTCATTTTCAAACATTTATACAAGTTTATCAACTACTACACGCATGTGAATCTCTAATTATCCTATTTCATTTTGAAGGGTGTTACACTTGGGATGTGACGAGAATACGGGCTAAGCTAGATTATTGGGTACATAATTTCAATAGAAGATTCATAGAATAATTTTAACTAGTCAAAGCTTTAAGGGGGATAAACTCTCTCTTGAGAAACTTACCCTTTTTCAAATGTGTTCCTCTCGAACATTCACGTGTCGCATGAAGACCAGCCTATGCCTTAACCTACTCACTCTCTCTAGATGAGTGTGTGGAGATGGGACTATGGTTCACTTTTTCGAGCTGGACTTCATGTCGACCCACTCATACTTGCCATCAATCTAGTAGTCTTAGTTTTACGACCTCTCTCTCGAGCAAGCCAAAAACACATAAATAAACTTGTATTTGCAACTACATATTTGTTAGATTCATCCACAACCACTAAATGAAATCACATTTAAACTACGAATAGACTATCAGCAAGCAAGACCCAATAATTATCTTAACCCATATTGGCCAAATCACACCCCAAGAATTAGGGTTTTTAGCCACACATGTATAAGAGATAGAAATTTATACAAAATTGAGCTTGTATTCAAATGAGTATGAAGATTTAAGTCTTGATACAGGCCAAAATTGAAGAATCCAAGAGACCGAAATCCAAATCTTGAAGATGAAACCCTTTGGAAATTCAAGTCTTCAAAACCCTCTCAAACTTAGAGCAAAAATAATAAAAAGTACTATTCTAAATGAAATTTATAATAATTGTTCGACTCTTAAAACTAAAAAACTAACTAGTATTTATAGCTTTCATAGATTTGTGTTGCAGCGGATCATTCGGCGTCGTTAGTCGGAATCACCAATCAACTCGATGATTCGCCTTTTAGTGTAGTTCATCGCCGTCTTGCACCATCCTTCAGCATCGTCGTGCTCTGGGTCCGACTCACTCTCTCTAGCTGAGTGAGTGGAGATGGGACTAGGGTTCACTTTTTCGAGCTGAACTTCATGTCGACCCACTCATACTTGCCATCAATCTAGTAGTCTTAGTTTTACGACCTCTCTCTCGAGCAAGCCAAAAGCACATAAATAAACTTGTATTTGCAACTACATATTTGTTAGATTCATCGACAACCACTAAATGAAATCACATTTAAACTACGAATAGACTATCAGCAAGCAAGACCCAATAATTATCTTAACCCATATTGGCCAAATCACACCCCAAGAATTGGGGTTTTTAGCCACACATGTATAAGAGATAGAAATTTATACCAAATTGAGCTTGTATTCAAATGAGTATGAAGATTTAAGTCTTGATACAGGCCAAAATTGAAGAATCCAAGAGACCGAAATCCAAATCTTGAAGATGAAACCCTTTGGAAATTCAAGTCTTCAAAACCCTCTCAAACTTAGAGCAAAAATAATAAAAAGTACTATTCTAAATGAAATTTATAATAATTGTTCGACTCTTAAAACTACAAAACTAACTAGTATTTATAGCTTTCACAGATTTGTGTTGCAGCGGATCATTCGGCGTCGTTAGTCGGAATCACCAATCAACTCGATGATTCGCCTTTTAGTGTAGTTCATCACCGTCTTGCACCATCCTTCAGCATCGTCGTGCTCTGGGTCAATGGGCGACATGGTACTGCTTCGCGAAACTTCTCGGTGATGCGTCGACTGCTCTCTTTTTCCGCCGACTTGATCCTTTTCTTCAGGGCTCAGCACGCTGGAACAAAAGGCAAAGTAAGACCCTTTGGTGACTCACCAAGTGGGCTCGACGATCCTTAGGCCTTCATTTCTTTGTTCTTTTCAGCCTTTTTATTCCTTTTTGCGACGTAGTGTCTATGCTTTCCTTCAAACGTCAAATACCTAAAGCTTAAGGGTTTTCATCAGATATTGCGATAAAATAAGCATTTGAGGACACAATTTCTATTAAAATATAGCCCTAAATGAGTCGAATATGTGGACTCATCACTGGTTCTCAAATTATTGGAACTCTTCGGCAACATGTTCAGTTACCAAATTTTCTTATTCCTATTCCTCGCATTCTTCATCACCTGCCTCATTTTGTTCGTTCGGCTCGTGACATGACATGACATGACATTGGTAGGTTTTAAATTATTATCACTGAAATGATAAACATACGAAGTTAGAAGAGTAAAATATAAGTAGATTAGTAAATAAACTAATTTTCTATAAGAGAGGGTTTTCATTTAAATTGAAAAACAGGCACAAACTTTGGCAATGACCAAGGTCATTTAGCCTTCTTAAAACATTACGGGGGAATTTAAAAAACTCAAACAAGTAAATTGCATAAAGGGTGGGTCTCGGGCCTCTTCCAGACTACCACCGATTTTTAAAACATACATAAACACGTGTCCTTTCTACGAAGATGAGAGGGGAATCAGAAGTGGCATGAAGGTCCAAACAATTCTTCCTCTTGTTCAACATCACGGATGCCTAATGTCTTGACCTCTTAGTCGATGACTGTGTCAACTTCCTCAAAAATGCCCCAGATTCCTTCATCGAGACCACCATCATTGACATATTCTCGCACTAGGAATGACTGGTACAAATGAGATATTGGCCTGGACAACGCTCAATCAACACTCATGTTCATCACCTCTATTTCACCATCATCTGTGGGGACACACCCCTAACCAAACTTTGCTCCTCTGGCGGGAATTTGAATAGGCTCGATAATTTCTTGAAAATGTTCCCCCAATCTAAAACCTGCTTTGAAACTACTCTGGAGCATGACAACAACTATCTTTGTATAGACATAAGGCATAGGGGGCTGAGGAGCCAAATCATAACTAGTGGCATTTACCAGTTCCACCGTATAGAAATCGCAACTTCTAAAGAGTTAATAAATAATCGTGGTATGCCCATTGGAATGGCTCCCTTCCCCATGAATGACCAATTCATGGTCCTTCCAAACAAATTTCATCAGTTGGAGGAGGGTAGAAGGCACAACCCCGGCCATGTGGATAAATGGTCTTCCCAGAAGCAAATTGTAACTAGCGTTGATGGCCATTACCTGAAAGTCAACACTAAACTTAGTAGGACCCATCTGAATCCCCAAGTTCACTACACCCAACGTGTCTCTTTGCTCTCCATCGAAAGCCCTCGCATTGTCTTGATTCTGGTGAACCTTTCCCAAGTTAAAGTTTAGCTGCCTTAGAGTTGAAACTGGGCAAATATTTAGACCAAATCTGTCATCGACCAAGAAGTGATTTATAATCTTATCTAGACACTTAATGGTGACGTGCAAAGCTTTATTGTGCATCTTACCTTCAAAGGGTAGCTCTTCGTCACAAAAACTGATGCGGTGTCCTCGAATGACTTGGCTTATCGTGGCCACCAAATTATCACTGTTAATACCCACGGTAACATAAGTGTCATCTAACGCCTTTATTAAAACTTGTCTATGCAGTTGTGAGCTCATAAGTAAAGCCAAAACAGAAATTTGAGTCGGTGTTTTTCCTAGACGCTTCACGATTGAATAATCCTTTGGTTGCATTTTCCTCCAAAACTCTTCCACCTCGGCTACACTGATTGGGTTTTTCTATTGATCTTTCTTATGCCATCCTTGAGCCAACTCTTCTGTTATATAGAATATGCCGGATCTAGTCATACCCTGGGTAACTGCCGCTTCAATCACAAACTTCTCTTGAGGCTGAATCTCTCTTGGCAACCAGGCAACAACCTTCTGAGGTGTCATAATTATAAATCCGTTCTTCTCCTTTATGCACAACCTCACAGCTTTCTCGAGGTCATTTGGCCCAATCGAGACAATCGTTATTGTCATGCACCACTCCTCCTCTATCTCTATCATGTTGATATTGACATCTCTATGGTTTGGAAGAGTATTACTGTTGACATTAGGTGCATCGGTTTGAAGAGTGACCACTCTCTGTTCGATCAAGTTCTAGATCCTGTGCTTCAAATTAATACAATCCTTAGTGTAATGCCCAACACTATTGGAATTATATTTGATCGGGTTTGTAAAATCTAGAGCTAGTGTGAATAGGCTTGGGCCCAACTAGATGAATAAAACATGTCACAGTCAATCGCTCGAATAACTTTGTTCAGCTTCCAATGAGCGGAGTGAAATTTCTAGCGGACTTCTTCTCAAATCTCGAACGAGGATCGTTAATTGTTTTGTTGATGGGGAGGAATTTGACGATAATTTGGAGCATTTTGACAAGGGGCTTGATATCTTAGATATGAATTGGTTTGGTTATTTTGTTGTGGAGCTTGGTAGTTCGAAGGGGTATTTTGGTAATATGGAGGTGGGGTTTGATAGACTGGGGGAGGAGTTTGGTAAACATAGGGAGGGGTTTTGTAAACAAGAGGGGGAGTATTTTGGTAATTAGGAGGAGGGGCATTTTGGTAATTTGGGGGAGGGGTTTGATAATTAGCCTTTACATAACAAGCCAGGAATAAATTATGTGAAGGTCAAGAACTAACTTGGTACGATGAGGATTTTCTAGAGGGTTTCTCAGATGCATAAGAAATAGAAGACACGTATTCTCACTTCTTTTTCAACAGCCCCGAGAATCCGCACGAGGCAGCAACACAGACAATCTTCCTGATTCTTAGTCCGTCTTCGATAGTCTCACCTACCTTGACTATCTCGGCCAACTTTGCTCGAACGAGCAACATGATTAGCATAATACTCGGGCTCTATGCTTTAACAATTTATTTCTCAGACATAGGAGGCCGAACTCTAGCTGCCTCATTTCTCCATCTATACGCAAATTCCTTGTAGCATTCGGCCGATTTCTTCCTCCTCTTCTCTAAGGAATAACGATTAGGAATGTTCTCTACATTGTAGGTGAATTGTTAAATGAAGTCCATAGCTAGAGCATTCCAACTAGGCCATTGCCTCATTTTCTGAGTTGTAAAGCATTCCAACTCTTATCCACTTAAACTTCGGCTAAAGAGCCGCATTAACAAGGCTCCATTCCTTCCAACTCCTATGAGTTGGTCACAATAAGCTCTTGGATGAGCCAACGGATTTCCGATTCCTCCAAAAGTGTCGAACTTCGGCAGTTTGAACCCTTTTGAAAGGTCCAAGTTTGGATGGATTCACAAATCTTCATAATTGAACCAGGAGACTTCTAGAGTATAATTCAATTCTTTCACAAATTTCATGATTTCCTACATTAAATTCTGTTTGGACGACTCTTCTTTAGCCCTCCACTCTTTTTCATGTACCTCGTAATGATCAAGTTCAGAAAAGTTGGCATAAGGCTCATAATGGATTGGGATTTGAAAAGTGGGTTTCAAAATTCAGGGAGGGGTAATGGAAGGATTCTGGGCTTTTTGGGAGGCTTTGTAATTTTGGAGGAAAGTCTCGGGGTTGGTATGTTCATTTTGGTGATGGGGAAAGGTTTGATGGCTGTTAACGTTTTGGTTTTGATGGGGAGGACAAGTTTGGGGGTTGGCATTTTGAGGAGGAGGGAAGGCTTGAAGGTTGGTATTTTGAAGGTAAGGTGGCGCTTGGTAAGAAACGGAGGCGTGATGGGGGTTTAACGCAGTTAGATCAATGATGGGGGTATTTTGAGCGGGTTAGAAAGTTGGTTTTGAACATGTTCGGTACATGAATTTGGAGGAGGGAAAGGAAGCGGAGGCCTTCCCTCGCCTAGAAGGTTGAAAAAAAAAATTAGATTCGATAGATCTTGTTCCTCTGCACCTCAACCTTTAAATCTGCAATATCCTGCATCAGTTGCATAATCAACTTATTATGTTCATCGGTAGAGGGCTGAGCTACGACAACCTTAGTTAAGACAATATCATCATTGCTATCATCCATTGTTGACTTTCTTTCCGAGAATTATGACCAGGGAAGGAATCTTTAGGAGATTTTGATTTTGTAAAATAAGTGTGTTCAGCCAGCTTATCGACACAGATCAGTTCTAAGTATCTGTAAAAGAAAAATGACTCACTAGAAAATCTGTTAGTTTTAAGTTAGGACAGCTAATGTATAATATCACATAGAAAGCATATAAACACATAAGAGTTGCTTTGTTTGAGGACATGTTAACCCACGAGTAACGAGGACTGATTTTAATGAGCAAGAATTTTCTCATTTTATTTTGAGACTAGTGAATCATGAAGGCTGATTTGTGTTGAGCTAAGGTCTTCTTGTTGCATCTCTCGGTATCTGTTCATCTATACTCAATATTTCCTTGTAGAATGAAGGGGAAAAGAAATTTTAAAAGTTTAGGGGCCGGGCCTTGAAAGGCTGTCTACGTATCTCCAAAGGAGAATTCAGTCCCTATGTAGTTCGAATAAAAAAAGGAATTTTGGTTTTCATTCATTCATATCATGATTACAAGGAAACTGAAAACATGCAATATGACTCCTAAAATAGAAATTGTGCCTTTTTCAAGGTTTCTTCTGACTAGTTAAAGCATCCTTCCCTTGTTGATTAGGGACTCCACATAATAGCGAAACACGAGGCACTTTTCAATGTTGTGATCCCCAGTGCCATGATAGGGACAAGCTTCAAAGATTTCACCTCTATAGACAGAGACCATTCTGGCATTCTTTTTGGTAGGGCTTAGGACCCTGCCTCGAACCAACTTATAGTTGATAGTCCGTCGCAGACCTTGAAAAGGTGGAAGTAATGACATCAAAAAAAAATTATGCTCTGTGACCGGCATTCCAGGATCAGGTTGATCACAATTGAAGAGAATGTAGTGACCCCACATATAGCTAATTTTCTCGATGTTAATCAGGTCGTGTATCGCGGTCTTCAGCTCCACACATTCTTCTATGGTGTGCCCCTTTTGGTCTTGATGGTAGGCACATGTCTTATGTACGTCCTCAGGTTCAACTTTGGAAGTGGTCCCTTCGAGGGGATTCAGGATGCCTAAGTCCTTGAGATGCTCGTAAATGAGAGCACACGAAATGACTTTCCCCCCATGCTATGTTTCTGACGATATGCCCAGAGGGTGATCTTTTTGTCTCCTTCTTTCAATCGTCCTCGAAAAGGAGTCATGTCATTAACTTTTTCCTTAGGTATTTCTTCAGCAACTTCAGGTTGAGTGTCTTCGCGAATGGTGACATTAACCTCTTTATCAAGGAAAGGGTATTTTTCGCGTAGCCTCTGAATCTCTAGGGTTGCATCATCTTTCTTCTTCAGCGTAGCAGCTATCTCTTCGTCCATTATAGCCAATCTCACCTTTTTGGTTACTATTTCCTCGTCTATATGCACTTTTGGCTAGTGTGACTGCAGTGGCAAATTCTACATCTATTGCCCTTTCCTCGACTTCTCGAATCTCCTGGTTGATCTAGTGCAATTTCAACATCAATTCTTCGTCAGTTAGCTCCACTTTGACATTTTGGCTTTTCTCTATCTTAGTGGCAGATTTACCTTTCTTGAGATGATAGAGTAATGTCTTAGGATTTGGTAGTGGGATTTAGTTTTGGCTGAGAAACCCAAGACACAAAGAGTATTTTGGTCGAACATTGAGATAGTGACTCGTATTTTGTGTGGTAGAGATATTTGGAAAGTTTTTGAAAAGGGGTGGGTTAAAACGTCCTCATTCAAAGCAACAATATCACATAAACAGTTAAAGCACACAAGCGGCTATCATACGTCCTAAGCAGATATGTGACCCTTTTGTGCCAAGGGTAGGCCTAGCAATTTGAAGGATGTATTGCGCCATTTTAAGAACAAATTATTTCACCCTGAAAATTAAGATCTGTAAATAATTAGAGATTCATTGGAATGTTAAGAGAAATCAATACAAAGTTCACGAAAGGGGTACATCTTTTAGGGAAAGGAATAAACTATGAATACAACAAAATCAATCCCGCGCAGGGGAATAGATAACTAGAAGGCAGAAGGTCCTACTCTTCCTCTTGCTTTCTCCACTTCTTATCAGATAAGGTTCTTACTAGTCACCACATGCGGCTTGGTGAACATGGCTTTGGAAGACATCGGCACATTCTGGAGAATGTCAAGCTGATCATCCAGGTTTGAGTCCAAACACATTAGGCAGGCCCTTGCATTGGCTAACTCTTGTGTGATGAAAGCTAATGCCATTTGGCTTTCATATTCACTATGTTGGAACTCTTGTTCCCTACATAGATATTTCTATTCCCTGCACTGAAACTCCTGCTCTCTTTGTTCTCATTGCTGTTGAAAATGGTAAGTTTGAAGTTGGGGCCTTACTTGGACATCTTCGATTTTCCAACCCGTACATGTCCCTGGATTGAGTGTACCAAGTAAATCATCATCTAACCATTTCTTGTACTCATCTACATACCCATATCGATATTTATCAGTAGCCATTCTTTCTTTTAGGTTGACACGCCCAACCCACTCTTGGAGAATCTCCTAGCATGAGGTATCCTATCAAACCCGTTGTAGTTGATGACGTATCGTCTAGTGTCTCATTTCTTAGGTATGATTTGTTTTCAACCGAACTACCTCATCACTCTACTAGGATTATAAGGTCACATCCCTCTAATACCCGGGAAAATCTAGAAAGGACACATAGCCCCTCAAATGACTATTTTTTTTACATGAAATCCTGAAGCATCCACTGCACATTTCCTTCTTTTATATCATAGAGGACTTGAGCCCACGCTTCCCTCGTGCTATGGATCTTTAATTTGTGAATGCTTAAATGAAACTCTTAGTGGTCGAGGTGGCTCGACTTTTCTAGCTTGGCTAACTCTTGTGTTTGAGTCTCATCTATTTTCACTATATGTTTAGATATCCACCATTGAAGCAAGATATACACCCTTGAGAAAATGGATATCTGCTTTTACATGTACCCAAAGATCGATATATGTCGGCCACAATGATCGGAGCCAGATTGAAATGTTTCATATTTTCTTCTTCTTTACCGATACCCTCAAAAATGGCATGTGTAACCATTACAATTCGAGTATCAACCTTATTTCCTTCGTTCTGAGGAAATACCATCGTTCCTAAGAGGCATATGGCAAATGCAAGGGTTTGAGCCTTACTCCAAGTACCATGATTGAGAAACTCATTTGGAAAAAATTCATAATAATTCTCATACCCCCATCGTTCAAAGAATTTCATAAATGGAATACTCGGGGTGTCTAACCAGTTTGCATACAAGCAACAACATGTTTTTCATTTGTAAGCTTGTCGGGTTATGCAGTGGTAAAATGTTATGATCTGGATGTTTTTTCCTCTTATTGCACATCTGATAGTGTCTAGACAATCTCTGATCTCCTCAACAGTTGGTGTTATTTCGACATCTCCAAAGCAAAAGACCATTCTCTCATCATCCCAATACCAAGTGATCACTTAAATGAACACGGGCAAAACTTTAAGGTTCATTATTGATGGTAGAAAGCCCAAGTGAATTGAAATTTCTCTTTCTAACATGCAATAAGGCGGTTCCACCAGAAATAAAGGAAGTTCGGCGTCTCGGTGATCATTTTGAAACTTAGGAATTGTTTAGCCATCTACAAAAACATACAAAGAATTAGCAACCCCCCAGACCCAAGGAACAACAATTTGTCAAACAGTGCATACATCCTTCAAACACGTAAGTATGAACGTCCGTTTAGGCTAGAGGTCCTTTTGTACTCAAGGTGGCCTTTCTAATGGACGCAACACGCCTTAAGTGTTGGGTCATCTTAGGTAAATGCGCTAATTTTTGGGATTGAGATTCGATCTACACTAGTTTGACTAGGAGTGGGCTTTATTTCTAGTGGATCGGTGACCCAATCGGACTACTTGGGATGGGGAAGTTAGCAACCATTGACCATCCAGTGGCAAACTACATTCGCCAAGGTACCTCGAGAATAATTTGGTTAACGAACGACTGCGGTCCACATAACTGTCCTTTAAGTGGAAAATAAAATAAGTTTCGTTTGACAGAATATGTTATTCCATGAATGCAACAATTTAATATTACGAAAATGTAAACAAATAAATAAGTAAACAAACAAACAATAGCCCAATAGATTAATTTTAAGGTTAGAACCCAATTCAATTCCCAGTGGAGTCGCCATTCTGTTTATTTTAAAAAGAAAACTGTTTTAGGTCGCCACTTAATTTTTAAAGAAAAATTAAGACAACTAATTTCAAAGATTAAAACAGTAAATCTAATGAAAATATTGAAGGGGTTCGGGGTTCATATTAACATTTCAGGAAGTGTTTGAAAGAACCCAAAATGTCCGCTAACATGCAGTTATCCGGTAATTAACTATTTGGCTAATTATCTAAAAATAGACATTCTTGATTAGTTTAGAAATAAATAAACTTAAGACTTGAAATTATTTTTTAGGGGAAAGGGAAATAGTATAAGGAATTACTACTTAAGTAACTAACTTCAAAGTAATTGTAAACGAAAATAAACACTTATATTTTAAGAAAAATATAAATAATCGAAAATCATAATCTTTTGGGGAATTGATTCAGGGAAAAAACCTTGAAATTAAGTAAACACACTAGCATGCAAAGTCAATTGAATAACAAAAGAGAGAAGATATGGGCCCAAGTCCGATTTCTATTCACCTGGGCCGGTACTTTGGCATAATTCCAATTTTGGGGCCAATGGCCCAACATTAGTACCTGTCTTAGAAAACTAAAGGACCCAAATGTGTGGCCTTTTGGCCCAATTTCATGTCTTAAACTAAGCACAAAAAAAATGACTTTCTTTTGGGCTTTGAGCCCATCTTCAACCTGTCCTAGGTTCTAACAAGATAATAATAATTTAAATAGTAGGGGCTTAGGCCTAAAATAACAAAATACAATTTTTGAAATTTGGGGCTTTTAGGCTCATTTTCCCATTTCTGTATACACTAGGCGTATACTAGTGTATACAATCACATGTATCTGCTCTGAACACCTGCATGCCAAATTCATGGACTTATTCTTCAATTTCTCTAGTTGTCTGACTCAAATAAAATTGAATGGGCCTCCATGGACCAATAGGAAAATGCAAGGATAGAGTCTATAGCGAACTCGGGCCGATTTAACATGTATCACAAAAGAAATAAACATAAGTGAGGCTCATAACAATTCGATAGAAGAACAGTGCAATACGATAGTAGCATAACACAAAAACTACTATTAAAATCAACTTTGTTATCACATAACTCATATGTTTCAAATAAAATATTTCAATCTTACATAATAAATAAACTTGAAATTAGGCCAACACCATCACTTAACAAAGAATGTAATTTCACATTTTTGTGAATCAATATTACCACAACATATTAGGGGAAAACCACAGATCAAACCAAAGAAATAAAATGAATAGACCCCCTGGACATGGTAACCTACAAGCAGGTATTAGTTGACTATTCAAACTATAACAAATGTAATAAAAAGAGTTGCATTTAAACCGATCACCATGATTTTTTAAAAAAAAAAAAGATAAAAGCATTGTTAAACACCTCAAATCAATCTAAGAATGCACATATAACCAAGGAACTTGATAAGAAAATTTTAAAAGAAACAAGATCCCGCCACATCATTCAATTAAATAATGCTACAGATTTTTAACTAATCTCAAATATTGTCAATCCAACCAAGAACTAAATAAACTATTTTTGACCAAATTAAACATTAAAACTTGAAAGCTCAAAGCATCACATAGCATTCAAGAACTGATAAAAGGAAATACCCTATGACAAAATTACAACACATGTGGAGAGATATACTAAGAATACATTACTAACTACACTGCTAACTTAAGCAAAAAAAGAAAGCTATACATATGAAACTATAAAAAACCACAGATTATGAAGAAAAGTTCTGTAAAAAAAATGGATACAAAGGTAAAAATTGACTATGATAATGACTGAAATTTCTAGATTTTCGACCATTAAACAATACTAAAACAAACCAAGCTATGCTTAGGCGTAAAAGAGGAAGGCAAAATTCCAATCTCATTTTAAAGCCAAAACAACAGGTGAAAAATAAAAAAGGGGACGAGCAGAAGGGATTAACAAATTTGCAGACATGCTTTTAAAAGAACACAGATTCCTAAACCCAACTTGCATTCAAAGAAGCTAAACGCACAACTGCGTACTGCATTCGACATCTTCCAAACACATAACAAAAGTACGGATATTATTTTAAAAAAATAAGCACAGACCAGTATTATGATTGAAACAAATTAAAACTTGAGGTAGGCGTGGTGACTATGAATTTTGAAGACCACAAATAGAGAGATGGTTTAAAATTTACACAAAATCATCTTAAGAGTAGAACCTGCGCTACCCATTTCAGTGAGAATAAGATGAGCATCAAGAAGGCCATTTAGGCTTAAACACATCACGCAAGAGAACTTTAAAATGGATCAAAGTACACCTCATTGACTAATGTTGCTTAAAATGAAATGAATAAAATAGTTAAGAGTGATTTACCTCGTTATGAGCAGCAACTGAGAAGATGACAATTGATGTTTGCGTAATCAAGGACACAACTTCCGATGCAAGTGTCTACGATCGTGCAATAGTATAATAACCAAACCAAGGGGGTTGGGGTCGAGTCTCAAGGGAGTGGGTGTGAAAATTAGTGGTTAAGCGCAAATGTGCTAAAGCTAATCGTAGCTAAAGACTTTGGCGAATAAAAACATTATAAATAAAAAGGGGGGACACAAGAGTCAATTATCAAATGGGGGGTTTTTAAGCAAGAAACAACTAAAATAGTGAAAATAAGGTAAATACAAGTATGGAGATGGGAATTCTTGGGAAGTGATGGGAATATGGGATAGACTAAATCATTGGGTACATACTTTTGATAGTAAATTCATTGAGTGTTTGTGACTAGGCTAGACTTTAAAGGGGATAAGCTCTCTCTTGAGCAACTTACCCCATTTCAAATGCATTCCTCTCGGACACCCACTTGCCGCATAAAGAACAGCATCCGCCTTAACCCACTTACTCTCTCGAGCTGAGTGTGTGGACATGGGAGTAGGGTTCACTCTCTCGAGGTGAACCTCATGTCGACTTACTCACACTGGCCATCAATTTAGTGGTCTTAGTTTTACGACCTCTCTCTCGAGCAAGCCGAAAACACATATATGAGATTATATTTGCAACTACAACCTCATTAAATTCATACACAACCACTAAACGAAATCACATTTAAACTACAAATAGGCTATCAGCAAGCAAGTCCCAACAACTAATCTAACCCATATTCACAAAATCACACCCCAAGAATTGAGGTTTTAGCTACGCATGTAAAAGAGATACAGAAGTATACCAATCTCAGTTTCCAACAATTCGTATGCAAAATTAAGTCTTAAAGCAGGCAAAAAGTGAAGAATCTGAGAGACCCAAGTCCAATTCCTTGAAGATGAAACCCTTGAAAGCTCCAAGTTTCCAAAACCCTCTCCAAAACATAGAGAAAATATCTCCAAAACTCTATCTCCAACTTAATAATCTAAAAACTAGGTAAATCAAAGTAAAGTTCGCTACTAAGAATAAAAACTGAACTAGTATTTATAGTTTTCAGAAAATGTGCTCCAAAGGATCTTTCGGCGACGTTAGTAAGAATGGCCGATGCATTCGGTGATCCACCCTTCGGTATACTTCATCGCCTTCCATCAGTTGCCTTCAGCATCTTTGTGTCCTGGACCATTGGACGATGTAGCATTGCTTCGTGGAGTCGTTCGGCGATACGCCGATTGCTTTTTTTCACCGCCGATTTTCTCCTTTTCTTCAGGGCTCAGCACACTAGGACAAAAGGCGAATATGCGATATGTTGGTGATTCACCGAATGGGTTTGTCGATTCACGGATCTTCGTTTCTTCGTTCTTTTCAGCCTTTTCGTTCCTATTTGTGACGTAGTGTCCATGCTTTCCTTCAAACTTCAAATACCTGAAACTTAACGGTTTTCATCAGATATTGATAAAAAATATGCATTTGAGGACACAATTTCTATTAAAATATAGCCCTAAATGAGTAATTTGTGGACTCATCAACACCCCCAACTTAAACTCTTGCTTGTCCTCAACCAAACTCAAGTTCTGCCGTTCAAAAAGGGTGTCTCGAATAGTGCTACACAAGACTCAATCATGAATGCACACAACAAGACTCAATTTATTTGTGCAAAGATCAATTGTGCACTCAAAGATTCAAGTAGTGACTCACCAATATCAAAGAATCTCATGCTCACAATACTTGCCTCAAATGCAAGTTCGGGCTCAACTAGAGTGTTCAAATGCCCTCACAGAAAGAATGATTCCATATTCGCACATAATGATTTAATCATTTAAAGTTCAGGAATCATATGCAACGCTCACACTCACAAAGATGAAAACAATGCAAGCTTTCACCCACAGGTTTGCCCGTATTTTCCAATCGACATTGTTTCAGCTTTCTTAAGATCAAAAAGGTCTTTTCAAGGCTTGTAATGGGGCTGAGTGCAAAGGTATGATCATTAAGGCTAGTGACTTTTATCCTCATGAAATGTGGTGCTCACAACCCTTCCTTTCCTTTTCCTTCATCATTTTCTTTAGTGCTCATAAGTCACCCTATTATTCACTTTCTCATAGTGTGTTGGACACCCCCTTTCTTTTGCACTTTATTCTGCAACTTTCTTTTTCATTCTTTTCTTTTCTCTCTTTCTTTTTATATGGAGGGGTTCCATTTTTCTCAACACCATGGGTTAACGCAGACTTTCTTTGCACTTCTTGACTTGCCCTTATCTTTTCACCACACCCCCAACTTAGGCTTTTGGCCTAAGTTGGCTATTTAATTAACCACAACTTCATGAGGAGTATGGGTAATTGATAAAGAAAGGTTATGATTTCATCAAGTTTCTTCCAAAGAAAGGTAAGGCTCAAGGGGTGTTCAAAAGATATTGACACACTCACAAGGTAGGCCACAAAAGCGGTCTATATCAAATTGGCTCACACTCTTCAACGTTGCCTAAGATCATGTCAAGAGAAAGCTTTACTTAGTCGCCCGAATTAGCGGGGAAAATTCTAGGTGTATTCATGCATGTTTCAAAGTAAGCTTAGCACACTAGGCATGCACACTAATAGTCAAACAAGACTCAACACTTTTGCTAGTGTGCAACGGTCATCATAAGAAACTCAATTTGATACTTGGCTAGTCAAAATGAGATGCAAAGAGTTCACATATTGTATATGCAACTTCATTTGGCCTCATCGTAGCCGCACATTCATGTTCGTTCTATTGAGAGTACTATTCAAGTCATCGGTATTGATCGAAATTGGGACTCAAATTTTGCACAAGAACAGCCACATTCACACACAAGAGGTGGCAAAAATTTTCAAACGGGTTAAAATTATTTTGCAATTAAATAAATAAAAGGAGCCATCAGCTAAATCATCCACAGAAATAAATAAAACACAATTTTAAAGCAGAACAACCCAAATATTTACACAAAACACAACTATCAATACAAAAGGTATGGGCCTCACCCCACTACAAATAAAAAGTATTTGTCCTCAAATGAAACTAAAAGTATCCAAAAGTAAAAAAATAATAAGACAGAGAGGGAGGTAAAAAAAGGTCTTGTATATGCAGTATCTCTTTTTGTCGGGGTCTCGATGGCTGGTATAGCAGTCTGTATATGGGCATCAGTGCCTGGAGTAGCCTCAGATGGAATAGCAGTGCCAGATCAACTAGGAGTTGCTGTGGACATCTCAGTCGGCAATGTCTGGATCACCGGCTGCACAACCGTCTCTATAGGATTTGGCAAGTCTCTGAATATGCCATCATGTCTTCTCTCATGTGTCTCCTCAGCATGTACTAATATCAACTCCTCGCTGGTCTCTGCATCCAACTCTCCATGTGTTGTGCCATCACCTGCACATCTCTGCTGGTAGCCGGAGGAATCCACGAGGTCTCAAGCGCATCCTCATCAGCTACATCCCGCATCAATGAAGTGAAGTATGTATCCTTCAAATATTCTACATCCTTTCTTAAACTCACAATCTCGGCTTTTAAAGTCGTCACCTCAGAGGTCTCCCTTTGTCTGCTCTCACAAACAATGACTCTCACTGTCAAGGCATCAACAGAAGTCTGAAGGGGGGTCAGTGCAACCAAGATGGCACTGTCAATCATCCCTAGGATGGATCTCTCCAATCGGGTAGCTCTCACGTAGCTCTCACATTAGTTGAATAGGCCAACTGCCCCATCTTCAGGATCATGGCCTGAATAATCCTGGCAGGCTGGAAGAATGAGGAAGCACCTAGAGCCTATGAGGAAGAGGAAGAAGTAGCGGGTATGCCTGAGGGCTCAGAGGCCAGAGTAGGCGAAGATGCCTCTGCTGGTAATGAGTCAACATTGACCTCTAAAGAATTGTCTATTGGAGCTGCTCTCCTCCTGTCAACCTCCTCTCGTGTGAACTCGTCCTCAATACGCCTGATATCAGTGGAGGAAGATGGGGTGACCTCAACCCCCCTCGTAGTGTCACGAGGTACTCCAGCTCGCTGGCACAGCTCAGTGATCAGAACTAGAAATGGCATAGACATCAGCTTTTGTTTGGCTCTCATGGCTATCTCCTGTGACATCAGCAGTCCCAGATCGATCCGCCTCCTGGCCATGATAGAACCAAGGCAAGCCACCTTAGGATGGCGAAGAATAGACTCATTCTGGGATGGCATTATGGTGGTGCTGATGAAGCCAAACCAGAACCTGGAGGCATTGTTCATGTCCCTCTTCTCAATAGGAGCCCATGCATCCATCCACCTCGGGGTGGTGTCAGAAATCATTGGAGCCAACCAACCCTTCAAATCATCCAGGATTGAACAATCGGCAATCCTTCGTAAGGGAGTGCAGAGTGCAGCAGTCTACCTAATACAACATTAATATACTCGCTGTGACACTCCACCTCTTTGCCTTTGACCATGACCGACTTCACCGGTCGAAACACACTTGCCTTCTTCTTGTTCTTAGGCACCAACTCCCTATAAGCAGAGTAAAACTCTCTTACCCAAGAAGGAATGTAAGGCCTCAAAGCCATGTATACTACTCGAATCCTTGGTATCGAAGTGTTTCAAGCACATTAGGATGCTTGCCTTCCAGACCCTCCATGGATAGTAATTTCTCATCTATGATGGTCTGTAAACCATCACCTTTCAATCTGTTTAACAACCTCGGTGGAGGAACTATAGGAAGTGAAGGAGTTACTGAGGGTGTCTGGGCTGGCACTGAGTCTGTAGTCGAAGGAGTGGCAGCTGAGGGAGTTCTAGTGGCTGTGGGCTGAGATCTGGCCCGGAGCGCATCCCTTCAGTTAATTAGAGGTTGTTCATCCTCTGGTTCAACGAAATCTAGCTCAATAGCTACTCCTTTTCTAGCTATATGTTTCCTCTTGCCTTTGTGTCCCGGTTAAAGGTCATCCCTCTCCTCTTTGGAGGGTTTGATCCTCCTTCATTTATTGTAATGCCCTTTGCCTTTTTCTGGGGTGGTTCAGTTAGATTGGTACGTACCATATCTGCAAAAGATCGAGAGAAATTAAGAAAACAAAATCAAACTCTAACAGAGCAAACCTTGTTACGGATAAACTCGTTGATCCTGTCGGCAAGTCACCGACTGCTTTGGCGAGCTAAGTCTGGCTCGCCGATGAGGTTGGCTAAACAATGAGGGAAATTCGGCGATAGGAGAGTCCTTTTGGAGAATCACCGACTACTTTTGGTGACCAAGGGTTTGTCCGCCAAAAGTTACAGTGCATTAGGGTCTCAGGGGTGCAAATAAAGAGCGATAAAGAGTACTTTTGACGAGTCGCCGAGTGCCTTCGGAAAACTCAGGCATCTCGTCGAGAGTTATAGACTCAAACCACAAACTTGATACAAAATTAAACGGGAGATGACAAAAATAGGTGAACCGCCGGGTGATTCGGTGAGCTCGACTCAGCTAGCAGAATGACCCAACGTGCGCATTCTCAACCCACCTTCTCAAATTCAACTCCGCAACCCCCGAAATTGAAATCAAAGCACGCACTCATGAAATTTAAACAAGACCCATACTACCCATCACCCCAGGATACTCAGATTTCTCCTGAATTTGCCAAATTTGGTCATTTGACGATATTTGCTCTTAAGAGTGGTGTCACCCGCTCTATTATTGAGCAAATTTTCGACATTTAGCACAAACGTGGGCTACTCAGACTTCACCCAATCAATCTAACAACACACAATCACGACCCAACTAATTAAAAAGCACAAAGATTACGGGCATTTGACAATCAAATCGTACAGGCAAGATTTTTCAAATTAAAATAGGCAATTAAGGATTCTAATCCTACCAGAGAGGCCCAACACACATCACTAAGAGACAATTATTGCAAATGAGTAAACAATTTTCGAATGTAAACTCAGGATTCGGAAACCAACCTTTGATGCCGATTAAATTACAATTGAAAAGATAGGTGGCAAAGTATTCCAACTCTGAGCACAAATCAACAAACTAAAATGCTAGAAAAATACTAAAATGAATAAAATACTACCTTAGTGTGAGTTTAGGAGGTTTAAGAGCGAGGGAAAGTGAAGAATTTCAAATTTGAAGTTTCTTGGCCATTATAAACCATCCAGTTCGCGCCTGTTCGACGACGTTAGTCACACTCGCCGATTCACTTGGCGATTCGCCGAGTGATCACCTGCCCTGTCGATTGCTAAATTTCTTTCAATTTCTTGGGGGTCAAAATAGAGGTCTACATCGAGGTCACCGACCTGGTCGGTGACACACCGAACTGCTTCGTAAGTCCACTGAGTTTTACAGGCTCTGACTTAACCTTGACTTAAGCCAAACGGTGGGTCAAGTCGTACACGCCGACCATCTTCAATGATCCGTCGACTGACCATTTTTTTGCCAATCTGTATTTTTCACCACTTTCCTCATTTAAACCTGCACCACTAACACAACATTATTTATAAAAGCAAACTAAAGCATTTAAAATCTTGGGTTGCCTCCCAAGAAGTACCTTATTTAACATCGTGGCATGACGCGAGTCCTTACTCACTCCCCATTGGTTGGGTTGGTCCTAGTGTTACTAGGTAACCCTAATAGTTCGTTTGAGTAAAAGGGAGGCACCGCATAATTCAGAAGTGTCCTGATCAGCTGGATCAATCTAGAGTGAGAGCCAACCATTTGATTCAACACTTCAATACTCTCATTTCTCTCTTCCAACTTTTGATCTTGTTCAGTGATCTTTTTGGGAATGATTTGGAGTGTGTCCTCGACATGATTATTCTCCCTGTCTCTAGATTGTTTCCTCTCGTGAGGAGGTATGTACCTTTATTAACTATTGCACTGGTTTTCCAACTCTGTTATTTTGGTGGCCAACTCGTTCAGATGAGTTACCAGTGCGGGTAATGTGAAGTCCCTCTCGACTTCTTGCTCCATCTCAGCCGAGTTGCCACCATTTCCCTCAGCCAGGCTCAAAGAACCTACCTACATCAACAAATTCAAATAAAAACAAAACAAAAAATAAGATTAGTAAATTACGATTATTAAAAGCAAAATTTTTCTTAAACCAAAAACTTTTACTTAACACCACTCCCCAGCAGCGGCGCCATTTTGATGTTTGCGTAATCAAGGACACAACTTCCTATGCAAGTGTCTACGATTGTGCAATAGTATAATAACACAACCAAGGGTTGGGATCGAGTCCCAAGGGAGTGGGCGTGAAAATTAGTGGTTAAGCGCAAATATGCTAAAGCTAATCATAGCTAAAGACTTTGGCGAATAAAAACATTGTAATAAAAAGGGGGGACACACGAGTCAATTATCATATGGGGGTTTGTAAGCAAGAAACAACTAAATTAGTGAAAATAAGGAAAATACAAGTATGGAGACGGAAATTCTTGGGATATGATAGGAATACGGGATAGACTAAATCATTGGGTACATGCTTTTGATAGTAAATTCATTGAGTATTTGTGACTAGGCTAGACTTTAAGGGGGATTATCTCTCTCTAGAGCAACTTACCCCGTTTCAAATGTGTTCCTCTCAGACACCCACTTGCCGCATGAAGAATAACCTCCGCCTTAACCTACTCACTCTCTCGAGCTAAGTGTGTAGACATGGGACTAGGATTCACTCTCTCGAGCTGAACCTCATGTGGACCCACTCACACTGGCCATCAATTTAATGGTCTTAGTTTTACGACCCCTCTCTAGAGAAAGCCGAAAATACTTATATGAGATTATATTTGGAACTACAACCTCATTAAGTTCATCAACATCCACTAAATGAAATCACATTTAAACTACAAATAGACTATCAACAAGGAAGACCCAACAACTAATCTAACCCATATTCACAAAATCACACCCCAAGAATTGGGGTTTTATCTACGCATGTAAAAGAGATAAAAGAAGTATACCAATCTCAGTTTCCATCAATTCATATGCAAAATTAAGTCTTAAAGTAGGCAAATAGTGAAGAATCTGAGAGACCCAAGTACAATTCCTTGAAGACGAAACCCTTGAAAGCTCCAAGTTTCCGAAACCCTCTCCAAAACTTAGAGAGCATATCTCCAAAACTCTATCTCCAACTTAATAGTCTAAAAACTAGGTAAAACAAGGTAAAATTCGCTACTAAGAATAAAAATTGAACTAGTATTTATAGTTTTCAGAAAATGTGCTCCGAAGGATCTTTCGGCGACATTAGTGAGAATCACATATGCATTCGGCGATCCGCCCTTTGGTATACTTCATCGCCTTTCATATGTTACCTTCAGCATCTTTGTGTCCTGGATAATTGGGCAATGTAGCATTGTTTCACGGAGTCATTCGGCTATACGCCAACTGCTCCTTTTCACCGCCGATATTCTCCTTTCCTTCAGGGCTCAGCACATTGCAACAAAAGGAGAATATGCAATCTGTTGGCGATTCGCCGAATGGGTTCGTCGATTCACGGATCTTTGTTTCTTCATTCTTTTCAGCCTTTTCATTTCTTTTTGCGACGTAGTGTCCATGCTTTTCTTCAAACTTCAAATACCTAAATCTTAAGGGTTTTCATCAGATATTGAGATAAAATAAGCATTTGAGGACATAATTTCTATTAAAATATAGCCCTAAATGAGTCCAATTTGTGGACTCATCAACAAGCTTGAGGATGATTCCACCACTGACTTCGGACTGCGCTGGACCCGGGAAGATGACAAACGAGATAAAAGAGTGAGACGGGGACTCGAAATGGTTGTCTTATATGTATGTTGTTATTTATCCTTATATCTATTTCTTGCTACGTTACTCTCTATGTATCAATTAAAAATTGCCAACCTCTACAATGTAGAAGAAGAGGTGTAGTTATAGGGGGATTAGGGTTTATGTTTTGGGGGAATAGGGCTGAAATTTGGGTAAGAAAAGGGCCCAAAATTTGAAATCCAAATCCAATTCCTCAAGAAATCCTCCGATTTCGTACAAATTCATCAAATCTTCAAGGTTCTCGATTGAGGTGTACGATGTAGATGAATATCATGTCCTTGCTATGCTGCGTGGCTTCAATCCCGCACCGCAAGGATGAGATGCGACTGGCAGGACTGAGAAGCAAGTTGCTCCTGTTGTACGAGTGTGCTGGTAATACAAAAAGAAGGAGACGACACGAAAATAGTACGTAGACGCCGTATGCTCGCCATTTGGTGTCGTTGCTGCTGCTGTTCGAATTGTCGTGTATTTCGACGCTGCAATTTGCTTTCCGTTGGAATTATTTGACTCCGATTGATGGTGCTGTCATTTGACGTGTGAAGGAGAAAAATACGCCTACAAGGGTCGTTTGGCTTTTGTGTACTAGTAGGCGCTGGCGTGTTGCTGATCGCTGGGAATGTTGAAGTCGTTGGCTGCTTCTAGTTCTTTTGGTTTACTAGAGTTGGAACGGGTCGGGTTGGGAGAAGTGGGCTGATTTTTGTTGGAATTAGAGGCTAAAACGGATTTGGGTTGGATTTGAAATTTATTGGAGGCGTGGAGTGCTGAAATTAGAAGGAAAAATGGCCCAAGAAATTGCTCTCAAATAGGTTTAGGTTGAGGTAGAAATGGTCTAGAATTATAATAGAAAAATGGTCAATTGTATTTCAATTATGGCTATTTGGATTAAAAAAGTAGCCACTTTTGAATTTAAGTAACAAAATATGGCTAAAACTCGAATACGATTAACTAATATATTTAACTAATGAGCTTCTTAATCTTGACGAAATAAAATATTTAATCTTAATTATAAACTAAGTATTTCAAAAAATATAAACTATTATATAACTAAACTAATTAACCAAATATTTAAGTAAAACTAAAACCTTTTCGAAATGATTTTCAATTTATTCATAAAAAATGTACTAATTATATGCGTAATTATATAAAACATATATATTATTTAAAAATTATAAAAATGATAAAATTAATTAAAAATAGCTTGAAAATTATTTTGAATCTTCATCAGAGAGGATGGCTTGATTTTCTCAAAGACTGACATGAATGAACTCTATCATCCGGGTAAGGCCAATGTAGTGAATGATGCCCTCAGCAGACTATCCAATGTTGAGGAAGAGAAGAACGAATTATCCAAAGATGTTCACCGGCTTGCTCGCTTAGGAGTCTGCCTTGTGGACACATCAGATGGTGGTGTGATAGTTCATCATGGGACAGAATCCTCAATGGTAACGGAGATTAAGGAAAAAGAGGATAGTGATCCTATATTACTTCAGTTGAAAGGTGCAATTCATCAACAAAGAGTTGAGACTTCCTCCAAATGGGGAGAAGGTGTGCTTCTTTACCAGGTTATGTGTTCCTAATGTGAGTGATTTGAGAAAGCAAATCCTTCCAGAAGCCCATAATTCCAAATATTATAATCATTCAGGTGCCACTAAGATGTAATGTGATCTATAGGAAGTCTATTGGTGGAATGACATTCAGGGGACATCACAGATTTCGTGGCTAAGTGTCATAGCTGTCAATAGGTTAAAGTACAACATCAAAAACCAGGAGGTTTGACTCTGGTATTAACATTCCAACATGGAATTGGGAAGTGATAAAAATGGATTTCATTACGGATTAACCTCATACTCTCAAATAACATGACTCTATTTGGGTATTAGTGGACAACATCACTAAGTCAGCTCACTTCTTAACTGTCATGACTACAGATTCAGTAGATGATTATGCTAGACTCTACACCAATGAGATAGTCAGATTGCATAGGTTTACCTTGTCCATTATCTCAGATAGAGGTCCTCAGTTTACCTCTCATTTCTGGAAATAGTTTCGAAAATGTCTTGCTACTCAAGTAAATCTCAATACAACGTTTCATTAGCAGACGGATGGTCTGGCAGAGCATACCATTAGACCTTAGATAACATGTTGAGAGCTTGTGTGATTGATTTCAAGGGTTGTTGAGATGATCATGTACCTTTCATAGAGTTTGCCTATAATAAAAACTTATATTCCAGTAATTTGATGGACCCTTATGACGCACTGTATGGGCATAGATGCAAGTCTTCGGTGGATTGGTTCAAAGGAGGTGAAGTGGCCTTGATTGGGCCAGATTTGGTTCATGAGGCTATGGAGAAAGTTTAGTTTATCAGAGAAAGACTAAAGGCAGCTCAGAGTCATCAAAACTCATATGTATATGTAAGGAGAAGCGACTTAGAGTTTGAAATCGATGATTGAGCTTTGCTAAAAGTGTCACCCATGAAAGGGGTGATGAGATTTGGCTAGAAAGGGAAGCTCAACCCCAGGTAAGTTGGTCCTTACAGAATCTTGAAAAGGGTTGGTAATGTGGCTTATGAGTTAGAGATGCTAGAAGAACTAGCAGCGGTTCACCCAGTCTTCCACATTTCTTTGTTGAAGAAGTGTGTGGGTGATCCAGCATCGATAGTACCTTAAGAGAGTGTGGTTGTGAAGGATAGCCTCACCTATGAAAAGGTTCTAGTTGAATTTCTTGATTGGCAGGTTCGTAGGTTGAAAAATAAGGAAGTCGCTTCAGTAAGGTTTTGTGGAGGATTAAGTCCGTAGAGGGAGCTACTTGGGAAGCAGAAGCACCCAAGATGGCCAAGTATCCTCACCTCTTTTCTTCCAATTCAGTTTCATCTTGAGTTAATAATTCCTCTCCAATCACTTAGCTTACTCTTGTGTAATTCAGTATTAATATCATGGTCCCTCACTTATCATTGCATTCCAGCATATTTGCATGTTCATGGAATTCAGTTCAGTTAGATATCAGTTTCTAGTATTCATTTGGTAGGGATTTCAGCTCTTTCCTCCAAACTCAGCTTGTTTCAACTTCATTCAAGGATGAATGACCCCAAGGGGGGGAGATATTGTAACAACTCAAAAATTAGAACTAAGATTAAACAAGAGAGAAGGGAAAACAATGAAAGGGGTCGACAGGTCGTGAAGAGGACCACGACCCATCACCCTGCTCGTGGTTGTGCACCAAGCAAAGGGTGAAAGACCACAGACCACTAAATGATCCATAGAGCTCCACAAGGGTCGGGAAATGGCCCGTGAGGGGGACACAGAACCACCATGGATATTATGAAGGACCAAGAACAACTAGACAGTCCGTAGATCTTCACATTAGTCGTGAAGTAACTCTTGAAAGAGACTTGACAGACTTTGAGGTTTGGGTCAACTTCAAACAATCATATATTTCAGCACAAAATAAAGGTCTTTGAGTCCTCTTTCCAATGCCACCAAGTTTGCCTAATTACGAGCCCGGAGAAAAAAGCTATGCTCGTTTTAGTGAAGCCCTATTGGGAAGAGCATCTTCACTACCCATTTGACAAGCCATGATGCTCTAGACGTCCCGTGAAGCCTGTCTTGAAGTCACTTCAGTAGCATTTAGTCAGAGTTGCATTGGTGTTTCCCCTATGCATTGGGAACTTACACTACGTTGTTTGATGCCTAAACTACGTCGTTTTACTCAATCTAAGCCTAATAATCTAGTAAGACAATACCCAGAATCCTCATTCTCCAAAAATAACAAAACTTAGAGCGAAAAGAAGAGGAAAAAGTCGACCGCTTCACCCAAGAACAAGTAGGAGTGTTCTTCAAAGTTCAGCTCTGAAATCAATAGGATTTCTCTGTAGATTTCGTCACCAAGTACGTGGAATTTCATTAGTGGGTTTCTCTCACCCATTAGGTCCCTAGAATTCAGTTAGTTCTTCAGATTCTCATAAATGGTTCAGACCTAGGGTTTTTAGATTTTCAAGATTTATTGTGATTATGGTTCCTTTTATCTTAATAGTTGTTTCTTCATTATTTAGTATAATTACATGCATAGCATTCAGAATCCTAGCTTGTGGAAATTTAATCTAGTTAATGAAGTATACTTGCTAGGCTAACCAGAAGGAAATTCATGCTTCAGATTTTGAATGACATATTCTGAGTAAATAAATGTTGTATTCTCAGTTAGCATGTCATGGTTTGATCATTTAGTATTTAGTGCATTTTAGCTTTATGAATATTCAGTTGGAGTAGACTTAGCACTGAGTTTGACTAGGTTTTAGCGTACCCTCAAAGTTCTAAAACAATGTGCCTACATATGAGTATAAGTCCCCTCAGTTGGGCATCAGATTTAGTGATCACGCCACGATCATGCCTCTATACCACTGGCAAGGTATATTGGGACCTCTCGATGGAGCGTATACATCGGACTCCATGTTTACCTCACGTGGTTTATGTCGATTAATAGTAGCTTCCACAGTCAGACTCTTAGTGCAATTACCAGGTTTTCAGCATTTACTTCAGTAATCAGTTAGCATGTTATCTTCATGATTAGTACTGGGTCATTGCATTCAGTTCAGTTTTCAGTTATACTTCAGTACATCTCTATATCCTTGTTCAAATTATATCATAGCTCAGTTATGCATTGTTCAACTTATATACTTTGTGCAGTTTAGCATATCTATATCATGCATGCTCAGTACATTCCAAGTACTGACGCATACTTGGCGCTACGTCATTTCATGATGTAAGTTCACGCACTTACCATCCAGATCACACTTAGTTCAATCCTCAGTCCGACTTCAGTAGCTTCGGTGGTGAGTGCTCATACTTCGAGGACAATAAGCATGCTTTATCTTTTAGTGTTTATTTTTCTGTTTCAATCTTGTTAGAGTTAGCTGGAGGCATGTCCTAGCAACTCCATTTAGTTAGAGGCTTTTCAGACATAGTAGTAGATTCAACTAGAGTTATTAAGTGTTCTTTTAGTCATCATTAAACTCTTATTATGTTATGTATATTCAAACTAGTTGGGTTTTCCCTTTTTTTTTATGTCCACTGTTTTTGTTTCTGAATAGTATATGATTTGAAAATTTTGAAAACACTTCAAAACCTAATTGTTGTTGTACAACCAGCCTCATCACACCAGCTAACCATGCCGGTGGGCGACCAACCTCCTACAGGGGTAGGTGTGTCTTGAAAAACAACTATGCCTGCCAATTCAAACATAATCAATGATTTAGTTCCAACAAAAATAATTATGCCAATGCATTAACAATTAGACATCAAACTCCAGATTTGATCAATTTGAAACCTATCATGCTACTACATGGAGAGCCTACAATTATGTGGACCAAGAAGGTATCTGATGGATTATCAATAAGGCAGAACCTGCAATTTGCAGTAGTAGCAAAGTTTTTATATAGACGGCTGGATCTCTATAAATTAAGGAAAGCAATTCCAATCCAATTAGATATCAAAGGTCCTTGCAATATCGGATATTTGGAAGAATGACACATTTTGATCAGACTCTCGCTATTAAAAGATTATGCAACATTAATGTCAAGGGCATGGGAACTATGTGTAAGGAATAGATATTTTCCTTTGAGATTCCTTAAGTGGGATCCATGGTTTAACCAGAGGAAGAAACCACAATAGCCATTGCATGGATATCATTCCCGGGCTTACCAAGTAATCTATTTGATAAGGAATCACTATTTTCCATGGCAACTACAATAGGAAAACCTTTAGTGATAGACAAAGCCACCAACAATCAGAAGAGACCTAGTTGTGCTAGGGTAAAAGTGGAGGTTGATCTTCTCAAGAAATTGCCAAAGAGAATACAAATTAACTGTATAGATTAAGAATCTGGGGAAATTTGATCAAAATGGCAAACCATACAATATGACTATCTGCCAATGTATTGCACACAAGGTAAGCTTTAGGGGAATGAGATATAGAGATGTTGGGTTATACACCCAGAATATCGACCAAAGAAGAAAGAGAAATGAAAAGATGAATCTAGAATAGGAAGAGGAGAACACGAATGAGAAAGAACATGCAGAAGGAAAACAACCAAAGGAACAACCAATTTAAAAGCAAATACAAAAACAGCAAAGGGAAGCACCTAAACAGCTGGTACAAAGATATGACAAAATGAGAAAACAAAATTGGAATATGGTGCAAGATAGAAGAGGGTAAAACAAGTAGAAGGGAGCAGAATTAAATGACAAAGAGATACTAGAAATCAACAGGAAGAAGGTTATAGTAGACAATAAAGACAAAAAAGGTCATTCACAGAATAAATTTGAGGCACTAGCAGATTTGACTAGTGATACACAAAACAAAGAGGATCATAACCAACAATAAATGGAGAAACTACAAAATCATGGGTTGAGTCTTCATTTGGAAAAGTGAACAATAAGGAGAAAGAAAGGTCACCGGATAAAACAACCGTACATGTAGCTTAAGAGGATGAAAAAAGTTCAAATAAAGATTATGGCAAACAAATAGACCGTGGAAACCAAAGAAACGAAGATACAATGGAGAAAGAAATTAATCACACTGATCTAGACATACAAACAGGACCACAGGGATCAAAAACAGGGCAAAAAGGAGTAGGAAACACGGATGAGGAGCAAATTGGGAATGGAGAAGAAGACGAAACATTTGACGATAGACAAGAGGATTGTAATTATAATAAGGCCCCTAAAATACCACCGGATAGACATGCAGGAGGAGAAACAGATGAAGATGGGGTAATTAACTCTAATAGAAGTGACCACCCTCAAGAGATAATAGGAGAACATCTAGTGGAAATAACAAAAGAAACAATAACAAAAGTAGATAACAGTAACAATGGGAACAACCAAGGAGAAAATAATAATCACTTAGTTGCTCAAAATCATAAAGTGTAGGGAAATGAACAAGAGAGGAGGATTGACATTGGAGATGATGAAGAAGAAGAAGAAGATGACAATATTGAAATAGTAGGGAAAAAAAATATAGGGTATGTTTCCCCAAGATCTAATACAAATGTAAGAAGGGACGGCAAACATAAAAGAACAAGGGACAAAAGTGCACCTCCCAAGGCAACGAGAGGAGTACAAACAAGGACAACCTATGCCAGAGGTGTTTCTCAATGAATTGCTCTCTGATTTGGAACATAAGGTCCGTTAACACTCAACAGGCCTTTGAAGAGTAGTTTTATTCAAAAAAAAAGAAACATTTCCAATTATATTGCCATGATGGAGCCTTTTCAACATGTTAGACACATAGATATGTATAGGCTATGGTTAAATATGGGTATTGCATGGCATAATGTAAATTGTAAAATCTGGTTATTTGTGGAGGCTGAATTCCAAGTTGAAATACAAAGAGACACTGAACAACTACTTGCATGTAAGCTAACTAATGTGGAAAGTGGACAAGAGATGGTGATCACTATAGTTTATTCCAACACATAGAAATGAGAGAATACAGTTATGGGAGGATTTATATGATATTTCTAATCATATGACTCTTCCATGGCTAATAGGAGGAGATTTCAATGTGATTACTGATGATATAGAAAATTCGGGGGACTTCCAGTTCAATTTATAGAAACAAAAGACTTCAGACATTGTATTGACATGTGTCAAGTGGTAGATCGGGGATTCACTGGAATGGGAGATCTGATGAAGCCTGTATTTTTAAAAGATTGGATAGATGCCTTGAAAATCAGGCAATTCAAAACTTATTCCCTAATCTGGAGGTTGAACATCTTATTAAACAAGGCTCAGACCACTCATTGTTGATGATGAACCTAAAAGAAGACAACAGATCCATTAAGAAGTCTTTTAGATTTCTTAACTTATGGAAGGAACATGACACTTTTTAGGAGATAGTGAGAACCAATTGGAAGGATTCGTACAATTCAGACCCTTTCTTTAACTTTCATAACAAGTTAAAAAAGGTGGGGAAGGCACTTTCTAAATGGAGCAGGGAAACATATGGTGATATCTTCAAGCAAATAGCTACTCTGGAAGAAGTGGTTCAGGTATATGAACAAGACTTTGAGCAACATCCTTCCAGTAGAAATAGAGAAAGACTACAAAGAGTGCAGGCTGAATTGATTAAATTTTATATTGTGGAAGAAAAGTTTTGAGGCAAAAGGCAGGAATGCAATGGTTCAAAGATGGGGACAGAAACACTAAATTTTTTCATGAACATTTTAATGGCAAAAGGAGGAAACTACATTTGAACAGGATCCAAAATCACAGAGGATGCTAGCTAGACACAGAAGTAGAAATCTCACAAGAGGGAATTAAATTTTTCACTAAGCATTTTTGTGAAGAACAAATTCCAACAGATTTTAGCATTCTAGTGAATATACCAAGAATGATTATGGAGAAGCATAATCGGAACGTCAATGACATACCTGAAGAAGATGAAGTGAAAAATGCAGTGTTTGGTTTAAATGCTGAAAGTGCACGAGGACTAGATGGTTTCATAGGAAAATTCTTTCAAGAATGTTGGGAGATTATTGGTAAAGACCTAGTGAAGATGGTGAGAGCCTTTTTCTGTGGACATGAATTGCCAAGGTATATCACTTGTACTAATCTAGTAATATTGCCAAAAAAAGAAAGAGATAACCACATTTTCATATTTAAGGCCAACCAGCTTGAGTAATTTTACCAGCAAGGTTTTCTCTAAAATTATTCATGAGAGGATGGTGCACCTTCTCTCTAATATTATCTCACCTCATCAATCTGGATTTGTGAAAGGAAGAAGTATTCTTGAAAACATATTAATAGTGTAGGTTCTAGTACATGATAAAAGAATAAGGGGAAAGCTACCAACCTGGTAATCGAACTAGACATGGAAAAATCGTAGGGTATAGTTTCATCGCTATTTTTTACTAAAGTGCTAAGAAAGATGGGATTTGGATAAGTCCTTATTGACATGATCTATACAATTATCTCTAAGAATTGGTACTCTATACTGATAAATGGCCAACCTCAAGGTTTTTTCAAATCAACTAGAGGAGTAAAGCAGGGAGACCCCTTGTCCCCCATTATGTTTATTTTGACTGCAAAATGCCTTTCCAGGACACACAACTCATTATACAAAAATAATAGGTTCAAAGAGTATGGAATGCCTAAGTTGAATCCATATATTAATCATTTGGCATACGCAGATGATATCATCATTTTTACTGCAACAAATGAACAATCAATGAGGTTGATTATGAATACATTGATAAGGTATGAAAAAGCGAGTGGGCAAAAGATCAATAAAGGAAAAAGTGTTGTGTACATGCATGATAAAGTCTATCAAAATACTTGTGACTTAGTTTACAGGATGACTCAAATTCCACAAAAAGAATTCTCATTCACTTATTTGGGGGTGCCTATATATTATGGGAGAAAAAGGTTACTACACTGTAGAGAGTTGATAGATAAGGTACAACTAAGACTAAGCTCCTGGACTGGAAAAATGTTATCCATTGGAGGGAGGACAACTTTGATAAAACATGTTTTACAAAGTATGACCATACAACTCCTATCTACTTGTGATCCTCCTAAATGCGTACTGGCTCAAATCCATAGGCTCTTTGCTAAATTCTTTTGGAGCAATTTAGTAGGAAGCTCAAGAAAACATTGGACGATGTGGACAACATTATGCCATCCAATGGAGGAGGGTGGAATGGGTTTTTGAAGTCTACAAGACATATATAATGCCCTCTTTGCCAAATTGTGGTGGAATATGAGGACAAAACAATCGTTATGGAGATCATTTATGAGTAACAAGTATCTAAAGAAATGACATGCAGTTTTTGCACAAAGTAAGGCAGGAACATATGTATGGAAAAAGATTATCAAATGTAGGGCTAAAATAGAACATGAAATTTGGTGAAAGGTACAACAAGCAGACTCGTACTTCTGGCAGGATAATTTGACAGTATTGGGTGCCCTTTACCACATTACCCTATCTAATTTTAAGTGTGATTCATCAATAATACTAGTCAAGGAGGCAGCACAGGATAGACAATGGAATAACAAGCTATTTAGAAAAATTCTACCTGAAGAGTTGGCTAATTACATTATTGAAAATATAGTGCCACCAGCTAATCATAAGCAGACAGATAGGCCAATCTGGAAACTAGACCCAAGAGGAAAGTTTATTGTGGGGATAGATTTTCAACTTCTCAGACAAAGACAAGATTCCAACATGTTATATAATAAGATATCGGTTAGAGGTTTACCTACCAAGATCTCTTTTTTCATGTGGTGATTCTAGAAGTTTAAACTTCCACTGGATGATAAACTAATGAAGTGGGGCCATCAATTCTAATCCAGATGTTATTGTTGCCTAACTCCAGAAACAGAAGACATTGCACATGTCTTCCTTCATGCACCAACAACTCAGTTTCTATGGAAACACTTTTGCAGACCAATGGGGATAGACATAACCAACTTATAGATTATCTAGATAATTAATAGTTGATGGGATCTGCCTGGTAATACCCATGTTAAAAGTATATATCAGGCAATTCCAGCAATTATAATTTGGGAACTATGGAAAAGAAGAAACACACTAAGACATGAAGGAAAGGTTTCAAATACTAAGTTGATATATCAGATAGTGCATACTCTTATTTTATTTCTCAAGCTAAGCATAAGTAACTTTAAGTATGCTCCATATGACTGGAGTATAGTATTGGAAGCCACAAACAATTACGACCCGGAAATGAAAGCGACTCAATTTCTATGGACAACATCTAATGAAGGGTAGGTCAAAGTCAACACTGATGTTGCTTCAAGGGGAAATCCTAGAAGAAGTTCCTTGGCCTTTTGTATAAGAAATGAAAAAGGAGATGTAATCCAGGCACAAGCCAGAGAATTGGACAATTCTTGTACTAATACGTAGGCAAAAGCAATGGCCATTGAAAAAGCCCTAAGATACATAGTGCACAAGTATATGAATAATATTGTGATAGAGACTAATTCCTTATTACTAAAAAATATTAGTCAGAAGACTTGGGAAGTCCCATGGAAGATTATCAATTTGGTTGAGGAGATATGGAATATGATGGAAGGAAGAAACATCAGGTTATGTCACATATACAGAGAAGGTAATAAGTTGGTTGACCAACTAGTGAATCTCGCTTTAGATAAGGGCGATATCATTGCTACAACATTTTATGATTTAGAAAGTGAATGTAGAAGGATTGTCAATAGTGACAAGTTGAAGCTGCCATATTTGAGGATAAGAAGATATAACAGAATATGAAAGTGAAGCAAATAAGGAGACATGGAGACCTTTTATTCAAATCCTAAAGGAGGAGAATATAAAGGTTTTTAACTAACTGTTTGCTACTGGTTGCAGGAAATATAACAACAATAACAGTAAACATCAAGTTCAATATACATTGATGTGAAAACAGTAGGTCGCAACACACAAGAATACTTTAAACTAGTGCAGCATATCTATTCATTTGAAATTGAAACAATGTGTGGTATTAGTATCATTAGATATTCATCCTATCGTTCAAGAACCAAATGGACAAGGTATGAGGTAGAGAAAAGTATACATAATTCATGGAAGAATATCTTGATACTCAATCCAACATAATTCATACTATAGCTCATAGATTCAATAGGTGACAATAGCCTTTCAACCTTAGAATCATCATATTGTGAGAAAACCTTTCGCATGATATCATATTCATACATAGGTGCGTATATGAGGATAAAATTTCAACAACACAACAACTAGATCATAATCATAATCACTTTACTCTCAAAGGGTTCTTAAAGCATATACATAAATCTCATAATCATGCATAATTCTCATACTTTGCCCTTCAAGGATCAAAGATCACATTCCATCAACACATCTAGAATTACTACATTAGACATGGATAATAACATAATTCAAATAGCTCAATTACTACAAGCATAATCTCATAATATCATTCTTTCATCAATTCACCCACATCACAATGTCATACAATGGAAATATGGGGATTTCATGGAGTCTTGGGGATTTCAACATAAAAAGCATCATAAATCATCAATTCAATCATAAAATAAATTAATGCAAATATTAGAATCATTTTTGAAAGGAATCCATGACTTGGAGTCAAACCCTAGCTTTTGGGGAATTTCTATCTTTAAATTGTGGTTTTGAAGGGGTACCATGGATGAATTGTATCCATGAATGAAGAGCTACCATACCTTAGAAATGAAATCTAATGAATTTGAGAAGAAAACCTTGCTCCTTCAACCCTAGCTCTAACTTCCTTCTTCTTCTTCCTTGAAGTTCTAGAGAGAATATATGGGGAAAAGTTAGTTTTGATTTGGGATTTTGGAATAATGAGGAAGATGACTTAATTTAGGGGTCTAAAATTATTATATAGTTAGTCTAATTTAGTGTAAAATAGCGTCACTTAATATTAACTAAGAACGGAATACCCAAAAGTTCCCCTAAACTTAACTGCCAAAAAGCAATTTGAGGCCTCACCCATGACCCACCACTGATGGACCATGGTTGGACCCATGGCTCGTGCTGGTGAACTGTGGTCTGGGTTCATAGACCTGGTTCCTAGGGCCTCCATCCACAACCCCTCACCCACGGGCGTGGATGGACCTACGAGGCGTATGTCCCCTCGTGGGTCACTATCCAGGCCATTTTCTAGGGTCTACAATAAGGACCCATGGTTGGTCCTTGGGGGTCGTACCTTAACGTTCTAATATAAAACCTTTTTTTTAAGTACGGGGAGTTACATTTATGACTCTAACCCTCATATTAAGCCCTAGTTTTGCCTTCTAATTTCCGGAGTGTTACAATGATAATGACTGAGATTTCTATTTTTTTTACCATTAAACAATACCAAAACAAACCAAGCTATGCTTAGGCGTAAAAGAAGATGGCAAAACTCCAATCTCATTTTAAAGCCAAAACAACGGTTGACAAATAACTTAGGGGACAAGTAGAAGGATTAACAAATTCGCAAGCATGCTTTTAAAAGAACACAGATTCCTAAACACAATTTGCATTCAAAGAAGCTAAACTCACAACTGCATACTGCATTCGACATCTTCCAAACACTTAACAAAAGTATGGATATTATTTTAACAAAATAAGCACAGACCAGTATTACAATAGAAATAAATTAAAACTTGAGGCAGGCGTAGTGACTATGAATTTTGAAGACCAAAAACAGAGAGATGGTTCAAAATATACACTAAATCATCTTAAGAATAGAACCTATGCTACCCATTTTAGAGAGAATAAGATGAAGATCAAAAAGGCCATTTAGGCTTAAACACATAACGCAAGAGCATTTTAAAATTGATCAAAGTACACCTCATTGTCTAACGCTACTGAAAATGAAATGAATAAAAGAGTTAAGAGTGATTTACCTCATTATGAGCAGCGACTAAGACGATGACAAGCTTGAGGATGATTCCACCACTAACTTCGGACTTCGATAGACCTGGGAAGATGACAAACGAGATAAAAGAGTGAGATAGGGACTCAAAATGGTTGTCTCATATATATGTTGTAATGTATCTTATAGTTATTTCTCACTACGTTACTCTTTGTGTATCAGTTAAAAATTTCCAACCTCGACAATGTAGAAGAAGAGGGGTATTTATAGAGGGAATTAGGGTTTACATTTTTGGGGGAAAAGGGCTGAAATTCGAGTAAGTAAAGGGCCCAAAATTTGAAATCCAAATCCAATTCCTCAAGAAACCCTCTAATTTCATATAAACTCATCAAAACTTCAACGTTCTCGATTGAGGTGGACGATGTAGAGAAACCCCATGTCTTTGCCATGCTACGCGGCTTCAATCCCGCACGGCAAGGATGAGACGCGGCTGGCAAGACTGAAAAGCAAGTTGCTCCTGATGTACAAGCGTACTAGTAAGGCAATTATAATAGAAATGGGCTAGAATTATAATAGAAAAATGGTCAATTGAATTTCAATTATCGCCATTTGGATTAAAAAAATAGCCAATTTTGAATTTAAGTAAAAAATTATGGCTAAAACTCAAATAAGATGAATTAATATAATTAACCAACGAGCTTCTTAATCTTGATAAAATAAAATAATTAATCTTAATTATAAACTAATTATTTCAAAAAATATAAACTATTATATAACTGAACTAATTAACCAAATATTTAAGTAAAACTAAAACCTTTTTAAGACGATTTTCAAATATTCATAAAAATGTACTAATCATATGCGTTATTATATAAAACATATATATTATTTAACAATTATAAAAATGATAAAATCAATTAAAAATAGCTTGAAAAATATTTTTCAAGTTCATAAAAACTAATTATTTCAAATCGTTTTAAAATTTAAGAAACTCGATGGTTGATTTATATTGTGGAGGTCCAAAATTGGGTGTCGACAACTGTCCCTCATTTGACTTGGATTGATGAAAGAAATTTGAGGCAAATGAAATTGGTGAATCCAATTTTGACCGACCACATCTTCATCCTTCTAAAAAGGGTTTTTAGTACGGACTTTAAGAATTATGGCCGAACCCCAGAAATGGGTTTCCTATATATCTCACGCTATATGAGAATTCACGCCACTTGTAGTTCGATAAGCTTGATTTGACGCACGATTTGAAAAAATACAAAAGTCATCCCATTATCAAATTATGAAGGGATCGGAATGCTCGAGAATAAGATTTGAGAGAGAATGTTGGAATACAGTTGAGTTTTCAACATTCATCACGCCTACATATCCCTCACTCAAGGAATCAGGCTGCGTGTAGTTCGACTCGATCGGCTGAAAAGGAAATCTATTATGCAAGATAACCTTATGTTGGGAAGAGTGACAAAATAAGTCGAGTATGAAAAGGAGGCTTGCAACCTCTTAGCCATGAATGTGGAGCACTTCACACCCATAATTAAGAACTTACATGGACATAATTTCCAAAACTCTTGGCGCATTGTAACTCAGATTGGAAAGATGCCTCTAGTGAAAACCAAAACTTTCCAGATGTGAAACTGTAACTGATAATCCTAACAAAAACTCATATGCCTTCTGATAGGGGTGTGGTTGTATTGTGGTGGAAGTCACTCCTCAGCTCGTGTCCTAAGAGTTTGGTACTCATCTTCGGATTATGTCCCAGTTCGCTGCTAAGAAAAAGTTCCACATTGTGTTGCATCCTTTTTTATAGCGTACGCACCTGTGGTTTGTTTTGAGAATTCATCCTTTCGAATGCTCCCGACAAAGACTGAGATAAAACTCTTTAGCATAAAATGTAATTCAAATGGGGAGATAGCGTCTTTTACCATGTTGACACTTAATTGCTCTTCTTGAACATTTAACGTCAGTTTCCTCTAGTTTGACGTAAAGAAAGTAAAGTTTGTATTTCATATTTTCAATATAATCTTTAATGTACTCTTCATTTGATGTCGAAGTAATAAAATAGGCTGATGTAATATGTTGATAGTCCTCTTGACTTCATTGTTCATGGTTCTCTTGATGTTGTTCTTGCAAATGAAAATGTTGCAGCTGATGTTGATTTTCCTGCGATGCATGATTTTCACGCGATACATGATTTCTTTCCCAAAATGCATGACTCTCTTCTTGCAATGCATGACTTATTTCCCTGCGCTGAATGAATCTATTCTTGCGATGCATGACTTCTTTCACTGCGATGCATGAATCTTTTCCTGCGATGCATGACTCCTTTCCCTGCAATGTATAACTTATTTCCCTACAATGTATGAATCTTTTCATGCGATGCATGAATCTTTTCCTGCGATGCATGACTTCTTTCCCTGCGATGCATGAATATTTTCCTTCGATGCATTACTCCTTTCCGTGCGATACATGACTTCTTTTCCCAGCGATGCAGGAATCTTTTCCTGAGATGCATGACTCATTTCCCTGCGATGCATGACTTCTTTCCCTGCGATGCATGAATCTTTTCCTACGATGCATGACTCTTTTCCCTGTGACGTATGACTTCTTTCCCCTACGATGCATGATTTTTTTCCTGCGATACATGACTCCTTTCCCTGGGATGCATGACTTATTTCCTTGCGATGCATGAATCTTTTCTTACAATGCATGACTCATTTCCCTGCGATGTATGACTTTTTCCCCTGCGATGTATGACTTTTTCCTATGATGCACGAAGATAGTGATGATGCCTCCCCAGTACTGAACAATGATAATGCTTCACTGAGCAATATAGGTGATCTTCTGGGTGGCGATATCGTCTCATTTGACAATACAATAAAAAAGATCCTCTGAGTAGTGGTATCATCTCACTCGACAATACGATATAAATAACTCTTCGAGTAGGAATATTATCATGTCTGATAATATGATGCAGATAACGTCCTCCAGGTATTTTAGGTTGCTGGAAACAATAATATTGCTCTTTTCAAGATTCTCATTTGTTCCATCTCCGAACACACTTGTATTCTCATTATGGACCTCGCCTCAGAGAATTTGAGTGAAATAAAGCTACCCATATTCCCAATTCCTTGGGCTAAAAAGCAAAAACACTTTTCCTGCATCCACAGAAAAATTGTTAGTTTAAAATGAACTGATCAGTGTTGATTCCTTCGGTTGTCTACTCCTTGTCTTGCTATCTCCGGTTGATTTTTCCAATTTCCCGCTTCTTGAGAGATAAGACAAAACATTTTTTATGCAAAATAATTGAAACATTTAAGAAAAGTTTTAAGAAAAAATAGGTTTTCAAAAAAGTGATATTCAAATAAGTCACTGCCAAGTGTCATGTCATGTCAAGTTTAGCGAATGCCTTAGAAGTTGATGCTTCGAGGTCTATCTAATTATTTGCTGGGAAGTATTCAAAGCTTTTCTAAAGTTCCGATGAACGCTATTGAAATTTTTGAGGTCATCCTCAAAAAAAATTGTCCCAGTTAATTGTCCTGGCGTATCTTAAACGGTTGATGAACAAATCATGGAATATTTAAGATCATCTCAAAAAACTTGTCCCAGTTGCAACTCTCAACATAATATCAGTCTTGATTTGTTGGAGAGATCCTCTTCTTGAAAAATTTTGTGTCCCTCCCAGAAATTATGTCCTAGTTTCTATTGTAAAGAAAAAGAGAAATCTTACGGGAGATATGACCAAGCCGGTGTGGCGCCAACGTATCTCGTTGAGACAGGAATTAGGTCAAACGTAGTTCCCCCTAATCATTAACCAAAAATAAGAAAGTTAAACAAGGAACCGACCGAGGCCGACATAGGCCGTCTATGTATCTCATTCTTAAGAATTCAGGTTGAATGTAGTTCATTACAAAGGGATAGAGTTCTAAATGAAACGATTACAAGAAAATAAAATGATTACAATGAAATGACGGAAATACAAACTGAAACTTCACACATAATATATCTTGACAGTATCTGAGTTGATTGGTGTTGTCCATTCGGTGCCATCCATCTCCGACAGGACCAAGAACCTCTAGATAACACTTTGCGAACAATGTAGAGTCCTTGCCAATTTGGTGCAAATTTTCCTTTGTACCCATCCTTATGAGGGAAATGAGTTTGAGAACCAACTGGCCAATTTCGAATATCCTGGATCTTACTTCCTTGTGGAAAGAACAAATCATTCTATGTCGATACAGTTGACCATGACAAACAGCAACCATTATCTTTTCATCAATCAATGTTAACTGATCAATCCGCTTGCGAACCCAATCAGCATCACTCAATTCAGCTTCCTGGATGATTCTCAATGAAGGTATTTCAACTTCGGCAGGCATAACCTCTTCTGTTCCATATACTAAAAAATATGGTGTTGCTCTAATTGATGTCTTGACGGTCGTTCTGTAACCCAACAAAGCATATGGCAACATTTCATGCCAACCTCTGATTCTCAATCATTTTCCTCAAAATCTTCTTGATGTTCTAATTGGCGGCTTCTACAGCTCCATTCATTTGGGGACGATAAGCGGTTGAGTTCCGATGATAAATATTGAATTGTTCACATATCGCTTTCATCAAATGACTGTTGAGTTTCGCTTCAATATCAGTAATGATGGATCCGGGTACTCAAAACCTACATATCAAATTGTTGCAAACAAAATCAGTTACAACTTTCTTGGTCACCGACTTATAAGAAGATTCTTCCACCTACTTGGTAAAGTAGTCAATGGCAACCAAAATGAATTTGTGTTCGTTAGAGGCGGCTGACTCTATTGGACCAATGATATCCATGCCCCAAGCTACAAAAGTCCAAGGCGAACTCATAGCATTGAGTTCATGTGGCGGCACTCGAATCAAATTTCCATGTACTTCACATTTATGACATTTTTTCACAAACTTGCAACAATCATGCTCATAGTCATCCAAAAGTAACCGGCTCAGAGGATCTTCCTTGCTAAAGTGAGCCCATTCATGTGATTACCATAAACTTCGGCATGTATCTTCTCTAGAAGCTTCGCAGCTTCACTAGCATCAACACGTCTGAGAAGACCTAAATCCACAGTCCACCTATAAAAGATTTCCCCACTTGGAAATAAATTGCTAGCCATACGACCTATCGATTTCTTCTCGTTGAATGTTGCATTCTCTGGATAAGTCTCGGTCTACAAATACTTCTTTATGTCAAAATACCAAGGCAAACCATCTAGTTTTGCTTCAACATGTGAATAATGAACAGGTTGTTCTTTTACCTCTATATCTAAAGGATCAATATAACTTGTATCTAGATGTTTGATCATTGTGGAAATGGTGGCAAGATCATTGGCCAACTCATTCTGTGTCTTGGGAGTGTGTTTGAACTCAATCTTGTGGAATCTTTTCAACAACTTTAGTATCAACTACACATACGGTGTGATCTTTGGGTTCTTTACGGCCCACACTCCTTGAACTTGGTGAATTAGAAAATCTGAATCTCCAATAACCAGCAACTCATGAACGTTCATATCAAATTCCATCTTCAGACCGAGGATGCAAGCTTCATATTCAGCCATGTTATTTGTGCAATCGAATTAGATTCTAGCCTCCATAGGATAGTGTTCACCGAATTTAGATACTAAGACCGTTGTGATACCTTCTCCTTGGTGGTTTGCCACTCCATCAAAGAATACTCTCCAACCAGGGTATGCTTTAGAAATATCTTCACCCACAAATGCTACTTCTTCATCGGGAAAATAAGTCTTGAGCGGTTCATACTCTTATCAACTGGATTCTCCGCAAGATGATCCACCAAGGCTTGTGCTTTTATCGCCTTTTGATCCACATGCACAATATCAAATTCACTCAAAAGCATTTGCCATTTAGCCAACTTCCACATCGGTACCGCTATCTGAAAAATATACTTCAACGGGGCCATCCTGGAGATGAGATATGTAGTATACGAAGACAAATAATGTCTCAACTTCTAAGCAATCCAGGTTAAAGCATAATATATTCTCTCCAGATTAGTTTACCGAGCCTCATATGGAGTGAATTTCTTGCTCAAGTAATAGATGGCTCGCTCCTTCTTCCCAGTTTCTTCATGTTGACTAGGTACGCATCCAAATGCATTATCTGAGATAGACAAATATAGCAACAATGGACTTCTTTCTCGTGAAGGAACCAACACCAGTGGATTGGACAAATAATTCTTGATGGCATAAAAAGAAGTTTGACATTCTCCGGTCCACTTGGTCAGGGCATCTTTTTTCAACAACTTAAAGATAGGCTCACACACCACGGTGGATTGATCTATGAACCGGCTAATGTAGTTCAACCTTCCAAGGAAACTTGTCACTTCTTTCTTAGTCTTCGGAGGAGGTAACTCTTGAATCAATTTTATCTTGGAAGGGTCAAGCTCATTGCCCCTCCTACTAACTATAAATCCCAACAGCTTGCCAGCTGGAACCTCAAAAACACATTTAGCGAGATTTAGCTTCAAATTGTACCGACGTAGGCAATCAAAGAATTTCTTCAAATGAGTCAAGTGATCTGAACTCTCACGGGATTCAATTATGACATCATCTACATACACCTCGATCTGCTTGTGAATCATATCATGAAAGATGGTGGTCATAGCCCTCATATAAGTAGCATCGGCATTTTTGAGACCAAAAGGCATCACCTGATAATGATATACACCTCAGGGCGTAATGAAGGTTGTTATTTCAACGTCTTCTTCATCCATTTGGATCTGATAATAACCCGCATAACAATCTACAAATGACTGCATCTCATGTTTGGCACAATTATCAATGAGAATGTGAATGTTTGGTAGTGGAAAATTATCCTTCTGACTAGCCTTGTTGAGATACCTCTAATCAACACAAATTCTGATTTTTTCCGTCTTTCTTGGCCACTGGAACAATGTTGGCCAACCAAGTCAGATATTATGTCACTTCCACTACTTTAGACTCAATCTGCTTGGTAATCTCCTCTTTGATCTTCAAACTCAGCTCTAGCTTGAATTTACGAGTTTTCTCCTTTACCAAATTGAAATCTGGATAGATCGGCATCTTATGAGACACCATATTTGTACTTATCCCTGTCATGTGTAAGACCATGCAAATACGTCAATTTATTCTCTAAGAAAATGCCAGGTCCCTTCTTTGAGCTTCGATCAGATAGACACTGATTCTGACTTCTTTGACACATTCTTCATCTCCGAGATTCACAATCTCAGTTTCCTTGAGGTTTGACTTGTGCTGGTTCTCAAACTGTCGGAACACTTCGGTAACATGTTCAGGTACCACATTTTCTTCTTCATATTCTTTGCATTCATCATTACCTACATCATTTTGTTCATTCAGCTCATGACACGACATGACATTGGCATGTTTTAAATTATTATTACTAAAATCATAAACAAACAAAATTAGTAGAGTAAAATATAAACAGATAAGTAAATAAACAAATTTTTGATAAGAGAGGCTTTTCAGTTAAATTGAAAAATAGGCACAAACTTTGGCCATGACCGAGGTCATTTAGCCTTCTTAAAACATTAGGGAGAATTTAAAAAACTCAAACAAGTAAACTGCATAAAGGGTGGGTCTCGGACCTCTTCTAGACAACCACCGATTTTAAAAAAAACATAAACACATGTCCAATCTACCAAGATGAGCGGGGAATTAGAAGTGGTGTGGAGGTCCAATTTAACAATTGCTCATCTGGTTTAGCATCACGGATGCCCGATGTCCTGACCTCTTCCTCAATGACTGCATCAACTTCCTCGAAAAGGCCCAGATCCTTCCTCGAGACTACCATCATTGACATATTCTCACACTTGAATTACTGGTACAAATGAGGTATTTGCCTGGCCAACGCTCGATCAATACTCTTGTTCATCAACTCTGTTTCCTCATCATATGTGGGGGCATACCCCAAACCAAACTTTGCTCCTCTGGTGGGAATTTGAATAGGCTCGATAATTCCTTGAAAATGCTCCCCCAATCTGAAACCTAGTTTGAAACTGCTCCGGAGCATGACAATAGCTATCATTTTATAAATAGAAAGCATATGGGGCTAAGGAGCCAAATCATCACCGGTGGCATTTACCAGCTCCACCGTATAGAAATCACAACCTCTAGAGAGTTCATCAACAATCATGGTGTGCCCATTAGAATGGTTCCCTTCCCTATGAATGACCAATTCCTAGTCCTTTCAAACAAATTTCATCAGCTGGTGGAGGGTAGAAATAACAGCCCCGACCATATGGATAAATGGTCTTCCCAAAAGCAAATTGTAACTAGTGTTGGTGTCCATTACCTGAAACACAAAACTAAACTCAGCAGGACCCATTTGAATCCCAAAGTTCACTGCAACCAACGTGTCTCTTTACTCTCTATCGAAAGCCCTCACATTAACTTGGTTTTGGTGAACCTTTCCCAAGTTGAAGTTTAGCTGCCTCAGAGTCGAAAGTGGAAAAATATTGAGACCAGATCCATCATCGACAAAGAAGCGATTTATAATCTTATCTAGACACTTAATGGTGACGTGCAGAGCTTTGTTGTGCATCTTGCCTTTAAAGGGTAGCTCTTCCTCACAGAAATCAATACGGTGTCCTCGAATGATTAGGCTTATCATGGCCACAAAATTATTACTGTTAGTACCCACGGGCACAGAAGTGTCATCCAAAGCCTTTATCAAAGCTTGCCTATGCAGTTGTGAGCTCAGTAATAAGGCCCACACAGAAATTTGAGCCGATGTTTTCTCTAGATGATTCACGATTGAATAATCCTTTGGGTGCATTTTACCCCAGAACTCTTCCACCTCGGCCTTACTGATTGGCCTTTTTAATTGATCTTTCTTATGCCATCCTTGAGCCAACTCTTCCGGTGTATAGAATCTGTCGGATCTAGTCATACACTGGGTAACAGCCGCTTCAATCACAAACTTCTCTCGAGGGGAATTTCTCTTGGCACCAAGGCAACAGCCTTATGAGGTGTCATAATTATAAATTATTTCTTCTCTTTTATGAACAACGAAGCCACAGCTTTCTCGAGGTCATTGGCCCAATCAAAAAAATCACATTTGTCATGCATCACTCCTCCTCCGTCTCTATCATGTTGATATTGACCTCCCCATGGTTTTGGAAGAGGATTACTGTTGACATTGGGTGCAGCAGTCTGAAGAGTGACCACTCTCTTGTCGATTAAACCCTAGATCTTGTTTTTTAGATTGATACAAACCTTAATGCCATGCCCAACACTATTGGAATGATATGCACATCTTTGATTAGGTTTGTAAAATATAGAGCTGGTGTAAACAGGCTTGGGCCCAACTAGATGAATAAAATCTGCCGCAGTCAATCGCTCGAATAGCTTTGTTTGGCTTTCAATGAGTGGAGTGAAATTTCTAGCAGGCTTTTTCTCAAATCTCAGATGAGGATCGTAATTTCCTTGTTGAGGGGGAGGCATTTGATGATAATTTGGAGCATTTTGACGGGGGGGTTGATATCTTGGTTATGAATTTGTTTGGTTATTTGGTTGTGGAGCTCGGTAGCTCGAAGGGGTATTTTTGTAATATGGAGGTGGGGTTTGATAGACTAGGGGAGGATTTTGGTAAACAGGGGGAGGGGTTTGGTAAACAAGAGGAGGGGTTTGGTAAACAAGAGGGGGAGTATTTTAGTAACTAGGAGGAAGGGCATTTTGGTAATTCGAGGGAGGGGTTTGATAATTATCCTATACATAACAAGCCAAGTATGAATTCTATGAAGGTCGAGAATGACCTTGGTACGATGAGGATTTTCTTGAGGGTATCTTTCCCTTAGATGCATAGGAAATAGAAGACATGTCTTCTCTCTTCTTCTTCAACATCCCCAAGGATTCGGACGAGGCAACAACATGGGTAATCTTCATAGTTCTTAGTCCATCTTAGATAGTCTCACCTACCTTGACTACTCGGTGAACTTTGCTCCAACGACCAACATGATCCTATCATAATACTCGAGCTCTTGAACCTACACAAATACTTCAACAATTTCTTTCTCAGACATAGGAGAAAGAACCCTAGCTGCCTCCTTTTTCCATCTGTACGCAAATTCCATGTAGCTTTCGGTCAATTTCTGCCTCATCTTCTCTAAGGAATAACGATCAGGAACAATCTCTACATTGTAGGTGAATGATTAGATAAAGTCCTTAGCTAGAGATTTCTAGCTAGGCCATTGCCTCATTTATAGAGTTGTAAACCATTCCAACGCTTCTCTACTTAAACTTCGGTTAAAGAGCCGCATTAACAAGGCTTCATTCCTGCCAACTCCTACGATTAGGTCACAATAAGCTCTCAGATTAGCCAATAGATATCTGGTTCCTCCAAAAGTGTCAAATTTCAGCACTTTGATCCCTTCTGAAAGGTCCAAGTTTTGATGGATGCACAAATCTTCGTAATTGAATGCGGCGACTTCTGGAGTATAATGCAATTCTTTCACAACTTTCATGATTTCCTCCTTTAAATTTTGTTTGGACGAATCTTTTTTAGCCCTCCACTCTTTTTCATGTTCCACGTAATGATCAAGTTTGGAAAAGTTGGCATAAGGCTCATCATGGATTGGGATTTCGAAAGTGGGTTTCTGAAGCGAGGGTGGAGCAATCGAAGGATTTTGGGCATTTTGGGGGGATTGGTAATTTTGGGGGAAAGTCTGGGGGTTGGTATGCTGATTTTTGTGATGGGGAAAGGTTTGTTGGTTGTTAACGTTTTGGTTTTGAGGGAGTAGACAAGTTCGGGGGTTGGCATTTTGAGGAGGAGGGAAGGTTTGAAGGTTGGTATTTTGAGGGTAAGGTGGTGCTTGGTAAGAAGCGGAGGCGTGATGGGGGTTTGAGGCAGTTAGATCAATGATGGAGGGATTTTGAGTGGGGTTAGAGAGTGGGTTTTGAACATGTTCCGTACTATAATTTGGAGGAGGTAAATGGAGTGGAGGCCTTCCCTCACCTAGTGGATTGACAGAAAAAATTGGATTCTTTAGATCTTGTTTCCTCTGCACCTCAACCTTTAAATCAGCAATATGTTGCATCAATTCAATAATCAACTCATTCTGTTCCGCGGCAGAGGGCAAAGCTACGACAACCTCAGTCAAGCAAATACCATCACTACTATCGCCCATTGTTGACTTTCCTTTCCGAGAATTTTGATTGGGGAAGGAATCTTTGGGAGCTTTTGATCTTGTAAAATAAGGGTGTTCAGCTAGCTTGTCGACACAGATTAGTTCTAAGTATCTATAAAAAGAAAAACAACTCACAGGCAAATTTGTTAGTTTTAGTTCAGGACAGCTAATTCATAATATCATATATAAAGCGTATAAACACATAAGAGTTGCTTCGTTTGAGGACATGTTAACCCACGAGTAACGGGGACTGATTTAAATAAGCAGAAATTTGCCCATTTTATTGAGTCTAGTGAATCAGGAAGGCTGATTTACGTTGAGCTAAGTTCTTCTTGCTGCATCTCTCGACATCTATTGATTTGAACTCAATATTTCCTTGTAGAATGAAGGGGAAAAGAAAATTTTAAAAGGATAGGGGTCAGGCCTTGAAAGGTTGTCTGCATATCTCCAAAGGAAAATTCAGGCCCTATGTAGTTCGAATAAAAAAGGAATTTTGGTTTTCATTCATTCATCTCTTGATTACAATGAAACTGAAAACATGTAATATGACTCTTAAAATAGAAATTGTGTGTTTTTCAAGGTTTCTTCTTCTAACTAGTCAAAGCATTCTTTTTGCAGCATGACAACAGGAGGAAACTTGACTTGGGACCTTCCCTTGTTAATTAGGGACTCCACATCATAGCGGAACACAAGGCACTTTTCAATGTTATGATCCCCGGTTTCGTGATAGGGACAAGCTTCAAATGAAGTGGTTGCTTTCTCCACTTCTTCTCAGATGAAGTGGTTGCTAGTCACCAAAAGCGTCTCGGCGAACACGGCTTTGGAAGAGATCGGCACGTTCTTGAGAGTGTCAAGCTGGTTTGAGTCCAAACGCATTAGGCAAGCCCTTGCATTGGCTAACTCTTGTGTGACGAAAGCTAAGGACCTTTGGCTTTCATATTCTCTATGATAGAACTCTTATTCCGTATATAGATATTCATGTTCCCTGTGCTGAAACTCCTGCTCCCTTTGGTCCCACTGCTGTTGAAAATGGTAAGCTTGAAGTTGGATCGATTTACCAACCGTACATGGCCCTGGATTAAGTGTACCAAGTAAATCATCCTCTAACCATTTATTGTACTCATCTACATACCCAGCTCGATATCTATATGTAGCCATGCTTTCTTTCAGGTTGACACGCCCATCCCATTCTTAAAGAATTTCCCTAGCATGAGGTATCTTATCACACCTATTGTAGTTGACGACGTATTGATGAGTCCAAGATTTTGACTAATTTAGGGCTTTGTTTTGAACTAATAAGTGTCCGTAAATACGCTCTAAGCTGATGTTTAAATGTTGATTTGTAGCTATGGATTCTAAGGAGCAAGGCAAGGACATGACCGGACAAAAACGAACTAAAAAGCTGAAGAAGTGAAGAAAAGTGACTATGGTAAATGCCAAGACCACTCGGCGCACCAGTTAGTGGCTCTTTACCTCGCCTAAAGTTCCAGTGTTCCAGCCCTGAGGAGAAAACCCAAGTCGGTGACAAAAATGAGAAGTTGGCGAATCACTGATCGATTTTGCGACAACACACTGGATTTCCCAAAGTTACAGGACTTGGGATGTTGAGGACCAATGCAAAATGGCGATGAAAAGAGAGCAAATGGCGAACCGCTGAACCACTTAGGGAGGCATGACTTATCCCGCCAAGTGGACCTTTTAGCCAAAAAGTGGAAAACTATAAATTGATTTTTAAAAGGAATTTTGGGGAGTTATCACCTAGTTATCACCAAGTTCTCTCCCAGATATTGCAGTTCCCATTCTAGAGTTAGAGTTTTCTCTTAGTTTCTAGTTTATTTTTGGAGACTTCGAAGATTTCTAAGCTAAATTTTGAGGATTTTGATTTGGGTTTTTGAATTTAAACATTTTGGACCATTGTAAAACTTGGGAACCTTTACCCAGAACATGGCAAATGTATTTGGTAATCGTTTCTCTATTTTTATGATAAGTGGCTAAAACCCCAATTCTTGGGGTGTGATTATGGGTTAAATTAGCTTATGGGTATTGCTAATTACTGATTTAAATGCTTAATTGAAGTGGGTTTTAATTGATAGTTGTGTTTTAAACTAAGAATTGTAGTTGCTAATGCAATTCGAACTTAGAATTCTTGGCTTGCTTGAAAAAGAGGTTTTAGAATTAAAGCTTTCAATTGATGATTTTAGTTATTGGGGTGAAATGGTTTTAGCTGGAAAGAGTAAATCCTAACCTCGATTTTACCCATATAGCTTGAAAGAGCAGATAAATTAAGGTATGGGCTGCTCTTATTTGCTGAGCTTGTTGATGTTCGAAAGAAATCACTTGATTCGAGATAGTTGTTAGAAAGAAAGCTATTTCACCTTTAGCCTAGCCTACCCACAGATATTTTGCTATTTATTAGTAGTTTCAATTACCCATATAGTGAAATTTGCCTATAATCGATCACATCCTGAGAATTCCTCTCTATATTGTTATTTCCTTAGTTTTTGATTGTGCTGTAGTTGATAATTGACAATCCAAACCCCCCATTTGACATTCGTTGTCACCCCCTTAGATTTGTTTACATGTCGTTTTTTGATAATTTTTATTCCTATAACTAATTAGACCACATTTATACTTCATAATTGAATTTGAACATGTACCGCTCCATGTGGGTTCAACCCCAACCTTTCGATGGGTTTTATACTAGTTAACGATCATTTGCACCTAGAATTGGATTAAGTGTGCTTGAAACGTTAATCAAAATGGCGCCGCTGCCGGGGAGTGGTGTTGTTTAAAATTCTTTTATTGAAGTTGAATTGTGATCTTTTATGTTGTAGTTGAATCGACTTACTTTAGTTTTTATTTTGTGTTGCTTATGTTGAACAGAGGAATAGATGAGTGTAAACGGGAGTAATGGTAGCCAAGTGGTCCACCAAGACGTTATTAGGAATCATAATAATGTGAATGACCCAATCCAATTGGGTGGTGTTTGTGCAATACATCAACCTCCAATTGAAGGAAATGTTGTCTTCCATGTTACTAGCACAATGCTAAATCTCCTCCAAATGAAAGGTCTATATGGAGGATTGCCTCACGAAGACCCCCATGAGCATATCCAAAACTTTATGGACGTTTGTGGTCCGTTCTCATTCAAGAACATATCACAAAAATGAGTCTGTCTCAGGTTTTTTCCATTCTCTTTGATGGGTGAAGCTACCAAATGGTTAGCTGAGTTATGGAGGGATTCCATCACCTCTTGGGATGAATTGATAGCAGCATTCTATGTGAGATTCTTTCCCCCGTCAAAGATGATGACACTCAGAGATAGCATCCAAGGTTTCAAACGCTTGGAAGGTAAACATATCCATGAGACGTGGCAGTGGTTTAACAAGTTGGTACTTCAATGTCCAACTCATGGATTGCCAAACCATATTTTGCAGCAATACTTTTATAGGAGTCTTGATTCGGTGAACAAAGGAGTTGTTGATCAACTTGTTCTCGGAGGTATAATGCAACAACCCTCTGAGGTAGCGTCTCAACTCCTTGATGGCGTGACCAAGATAAATGGAGTGTGGTACACTCATGAGTCCCAGGTGTCTCCTCTCACTTTTAGGGTAAAAAAAGAACAGATCGAGAAGGATCAAGAGACAGAACAAAACATGGACAAAATGATGACCCAGCTGGATATCTTGGGGAAAATGTGATGGGTAGTGGCTTGAAAAGTGTAAATGTTGTGGGTGTTGGTGGAGTGAACCCTGATGAAGCGCAATTTAAGGCATTGTACAATAAGAAAGTGAACTTCTTTGCAAACCAAGGAGGAGGTTTTCGTTCCAACTATCCAAGGCAGGGTGGAAATCCCGAATGGAATAGAGATGAGGGATGGAGAGATCCTGACAGGGAATGGAGTGATCGCAATGCTACTTGGAAGGAAAGGGATGGTGACAAGAATAGATACGTCCCAGCCCATGAGCATCAAAAGCCCAAGGAGTCAAAAATGTCTGTACGGAAGACATGCTCTCACACATTCTCAATAAGGTAGAAGGGTCGGACAATGTTTTAAAATAAATGAAAAAAGACGTCTCTACACTTAATCAGACGGTCACCTCCCACTCAGTGGGAAATGCAAATGGGTCAAATCTCGACCCAATTGAATCCAAGACAAAAAGGGGAGTTGCCTAGTGACAAAATGGCCAACCCCAAAAAATGAAGCTTGAATTGGTATTTCCGTCATGCCACGACATCAAATAAGGTACTTCTTGGGAGGCAACCTGATGAGTCCTAGATTTTGACTCATTTAGGGCTTTATTTGGATAGATTTTATGCCCTCAAATGCTTGTTTTGTGCCAATAACTGACATAAAATCCTTGATTTCCAGGTATTTGGATTGAGGAACAACGCATGGACACTAACTTGCAAAAAGGAATGAAGAGAGCTGAAAGAAGGAAGAAAAAAGAACTTGGTGATCGCCAAGTCAATTTGGCGACTCGCCTAATGACCATTACCTCACCTAAAGTTCCAGTATTCCAAGCCCTGAAGGAAAATATCAAGTTGGCGACAAAAAAGAGCAGTCGGCAGATCGTCGAGTGGTTCCGTGATGCAGTGTTGGATCGCTCAAAGTTACAAACCTTGAGGATGCTAAAGGCCAAAGCAAGAAGGCGATGAAATGGGTCAAAGGGAGGATCGTCGAGCTGATCGACGAGCTCGACTTACTGCGCCGAATGGTCCTTTGCAGTATACTTTGGGAGACTATAAATACGTTTTCAAACATTAAGTTTATAGAGAGATTTTATCATTGTCAAGTATTAGATTCAGTTTTGAACTCTGAGTTTTGAGACAACTTTTCCTTAGCTTTGAAGAATTGAAGTTTTCTATTTTTGGAAAATTGGAAGTGGGTCTTTGAGATTCTTCAATTTGGACCTTTGTAAAGAAGAAATTAATCTTACCCAGTTGATGGAAACACAATTTGGTAACAATTTTTATTTTTTTATGATGTCTAGCTAAAACCCCAATTCTTGGGGTGTGATTACGTGATTATGGGTTGATTTAGCTTGTGGGTATTGCTAATTGTTAGTTTAAATATTGCTTAGAAGTGATTTCAATCAGTAATTGTGGTTCAATTTAAAGAATTGTAGTTGCAAATGCAGTTCTACCTTCGTGTTTTTGACTTGCTCGAGAGAGAGGTTTTAAAACCAAGATTACTGAATTGATGGTTTGTGGGTATTGGATTTTCATGGGTTCAGTTCGAGAAAGTGAATCCTAAACCTTTTTCCACATATTCCGCTCAAGAGAGTGAATGGACTAAAGCGTAGGTTGTTCTTGTTTGCTTTCTTGTTAGTGTTCGGGAGAAACCGACTTGATTCGGGGTAAATTGTTCGAAAGAAAGTTTATCCCTACTAAAGTCTAGCTTATTCACTGATTTACAGCTATTTACTAACAGTTGCAATTACCCACTTGTCTACCTTAGCCTGTAATTCAATCACATCCTAAGAACCTGTCTCATTATTGTTATTTCGTGTTATTTGTTGTTGTTGTAGCTGATAGTTAAAACCAAAACCCCTTTTATTTGACATTTGTGTCAACCCCTGATTTACATTATATCTTTATTCGATAATGTCTATTCCTATGGCTAACTTGAGCTTATTCATACTTTCCTATTGATTCTTAAACACGTACCACTCCCTGTGGGAATGATCCCAACCCAATTGGTTGGGTTATATATTGACTAACAATCATTAACTCTTAGAACTGGATTAAGTGTCCTTGAAACGTTAATCACAACCTAAGTTTTGATGCTTTAGTTTTGCTTTTGAATAACGAGTGTTGATTTTGCAAGTTGAAAAGTGAAAAGTGTTGGAAAAGGGTACTTTGGCGAGCCAAAAGTCCAGTCGGTTACTCGCCGAACAGGTGGCGAGCCATAACTTGGACCACCGTTGGAACCACCCAACTTGAAGGGGAACTCTGTAAAACTCAGTGAGATAAAAGCTCACCTAAGGGAGTATAGTGAAGATTTAGTGGAGAATGGTTCATACCTTAATGATTAAAGAAGTTTGCATAACTTGATCCCTAGAGGGGGACATTGTGCTTAATTGGTAAGTGATAGTTCTCTTGGTTACATTAATGTGCTCTTAGATGGGTTTACCCTAAGTGGGGGATGTTGAGTGAGTAGTAAGGTTGTTGATATCCTTATGTTTTCCTTCTATTCTTAATCAAGCTTGAGACCAAAGAGTTCCTAGTAGCTTGTTCATGTTTTGAAGTCTTGCATATGATTATGAGTTGCATGATCTCCGTATGTTATGCATGTCCTAGAAGACACTATGTTATGCATGTTTTGAAGGATTATTATTACATAAAAATGGAATTTTAGTAATAAAATTCATGTTTCTCATGTCAATATGCATCTTTATATGGTGAATGCACTCTTGACTTCATGAGGAAGAGAGTATGAGCATGCTTAGGTTAGAAGTAGAGAATTTCTCCTTAAATGAATTGACCTTTGTGTAATGCTTGCTTATGAGTTTTATGATGCCATGTGTGTATGTTGTGACTAGGAGAAGGTAGTCCCTCCTTGAGCATGACTAAACATGGTAATGACATGTATGTTCTTGATAGTATGATGAGTAAATGATAAGACTAGTAGATGATCTATAATCCTCATGTTGGAGTGCAACTAGTATGAATTGCTTAATTGCCTCATGAGTGGAAACGTTTATCATGTCTATGTGTGCATTTGAAAGACATTGCATATTGGACCCTATGATGATATAAGAGGGGTAAATATCATGTCATGATTAGGAGAAGGTAGGTCCTCCTATGAACATGAGAAAGGCCTATGTGGTGGATGCATTATGAGTCGGTGAATAAAGTTTCTACTTGTTTGTGTTGCATGAGTTGATTTGAAGTGCATGCTTAAATGATTTCTTATGATAAAGTTTCATAATGTGCTTTAATGATATAGTTGCATGTTGTGTTTCTTTGGTGTTTGAAATGAGAATGATGATTATGACATGATTTCTTTGTATGTGCATATTTCTGTGAAAATTCATGCTTAAGTTGTATTTTGAGTTTTCACGAACTTTGTTTCTCATGGTTGAAATTGCACCCATAGATGTTGTGTAATGTTGTCTTCATGAGAATTGTAATGAGTAGGCATGATGTTGTCTTGTTAAAGAAATGTCTTGTTGATTGCTTAATATATTCATTGAATATGGAGAAGGTAGTTCCTCCTATACTTATGTGAAGTAAATAGTTTTGAGCATAGTGATGTTGTGGATTAAATTCCTATATGATATGATGATTTGGAGAAGGAAGTTCCTCCAATGAAATGGGAAATAATAAGTTGATGCATAAGGAGTTGGTAGATGTGTTGCTACTTTCTTGAATTGCACAAAGTTGTTTTGAGCCTTTTATGTGGAGTTGATGTTCCTCCTTGATGTGTGCTCTTATGTTGAGGTTGTATGTTGTGTATTGTGAGCTGCTACTTGGGTCATTGAATCCTCAGAAGTGTTTTAAGTGTCATTCGAGGACGAATGTTCCTAAGTGGGGGATATTGTAACGACCCTCAAAATAAAGTAGGATAAAGTAGAGCCTCACATGGGTTTTATGCATTAATAACTTGTTAAAATAATGAAGGATAGCCTTTTTAGT
>JAJOOR010003575.1:0-75347 GCA_036250505.1 Solanum acaule
CTAAACCATTTTTTCTAGATATTGATGATTGAAAGTGGGTTTTGATCTATGAATGGTGAATTATGAAATTATGCATTATCTTATGAAATTACATATAAGTTTTAAGAATGCTTTGAGAGTAAAGTATCAATGATGTTGTTGTTGTTGTGTTGTTGAAAGGATTTCTCATATACACATGAAAGCATGATTCTGAATGGTTTTCTTAGATAATAAAGGTTCTTAGCTAAACCATTTTTTCTAGATATTGATGATTGAAAGTGGGTTTTGATCTATGAATGGTGAATTATGAAATTATGCATTATCTTATGAAATTACATATAAGTTTTAAGAATGCTTTGAGAGTAAAGTATCAATGATGTTGTTGTTGTTGTGTTGTTGAAAGGATTTCTCATATACACATGAAAGCATGATTCTGAATGGTTTTCTTAGATAATAAAGGTTCTTAGCTAAACCATTTTTTCTAGATATTGATGATTGAAAGTGGGTTTTGATCTATGAATGGTGAATTATGAAATTATGCATTATCTTATGAAATTACATATAAGTTTTAAGAATGCTTTGAGAGTAAAGTATCAATGATGTTGTTGTTGTTGTGTTGTTGAAAGGATTTCTCATATACACATGAAAGCATGATTCTGAATGGTTTTCTTAGATAATAAAGGTTCTTAGGGTTGAAAAGTCTTCTCACCTAAAATGAACTAATGTTAATGAGTTATTCTAATATTGAGGCAAGAGGTGATTACCCATGCTCTCTAATTGAAAGACAAGAGGCGATTACCCATGTCACATGATGTAAGGACAAGAGGCGATTACCCATGTTCCTTACCCATGCTCTCTAATTGAAATACAAGAGGCGATTACCTATGTCACATGATGTAAGGACAAGAGGCAATTAACCATGTTCCTTCAAGAGCTAAGATGAATATGATTAAGAACTATTCCATAAAAGTTAAACTTAGAAACGAGTGGACAAGTGGCGAATACCCATGTCCCATAAACTATGTGCTAACGTAGGATTGTCTAGATAGACATTAGCTAGTGGATCCACATAAGCTAGAAGTTCATGGTCCTTACCTTGGCAAGTAGAAAACCTTTTTTTCGGTGTGTGACAAACACCGAATTTCATGTTATTAGCTCACATGGTCTTATATGTCAGTTAAGGCTACTTCCCACAAGCAAACTATGATGAACTAAGGTTACCTCAAGGAAATGTCTCACACATGTTTAAGAAGATGACTATGTGCATTGACCATGTTTTATGATTCATGTTTTCTAAGTCTTTATCTCATGTTTTAGCTTGGTCATTACATCTCATGAAGGTATCGCTTTTTAGCATGACTTTATATGTTTTATGCATGGCTATCATACTTGGTGCATATTTTATACTAATACATACTCTTGCCTACATTTCCCCAAATGTAGCGTCTAACAATTAGGGTTTCCAGTTTCGTGGCTAGAGTTCGTTAAGGAGATTTCGAACTTTGGTGAGTCCTCATGCTTCGAGAACCGAACATTTATTGTTTTCAGTCTTTCCTTACTTTCAGTTTTGGAACATGATGTATGGGCTTCGCCCAGATTCATTCTTATGTACTAGATGGCTTTGAGATGATGTTTAGATTTCCGTTGTGCTCTATACAACTTTGATATATAAAAAACTTTCTTTTAAATCTTTTATTCTATTTCTTATATGATGAAAGCTAAGTGGCTTGTATGGAGCCTCTCAGGGTCTTGTATGCCATGTTATGCCTAGGGGCTACTTGGGTCGTGACACATCTCCACTTGGCATATTTTGGACAGAAAGGTGTAACTGAGTCACTTAGATGATTTTATTAGGATTTTTACTTGTCTTGGGTTTAAGAGAGCATGTTATTGAGTTTTTTTTAACGAAAATTTGTAGTTTGGAATTAAGTATGTCTTTTTCGGAAGTTTTCGTTCTATGGAGTTATTTACTTTAAGATTTTTGATTTCATTTTCGAGACTTGAATGATTTGGAGGAAAAACACTATTGTTACGAGAATTTGGATAAAACGGGGAAATTATTTCAAAAAACATATGAATATTCCAAGATGTTTAGGTGACAGAAGAGGTTTTTACTTTATATTGTGAGCCCGATGGGATATTAGGGTTGCACGTCATGCATACTGCATATGTTAATGATCTCTGGGAGCTCGTAGACTGAATTCTCAGTTTTAATTCTACTACACTTGTTTATGAGATCCGACGGGTTCCGCAGTTTTCTCGAGAAGCCTACGGTGCGGTCGGTGAGATGATTCTGGAACTTTTTACCTATTTCATGCATTGGCCTCATATACGCTGCATCGCCTTGTGTTTTATGTCAATTTATGATTGGCTTGAATTGTAAGGATAATTTATTTTTATTATTATTATTATTATTATTATTCTCTTCACTATTAAGTGGTGGTTGTATACTTTTAGTCAGTGAATTATTGAATCGCTGTGTTAGCACTATCATGACATCTTTATCTATATAGTATCTATCTAAGCTCGGTTGGCCTATGATGCCTACTAAGTGCGCTGTTGTTTTGTACCCATGCTACATTTCTGCATCTTTTTCAGATGCAACTCCTAACACTAGCCACCCACGATGAGTTCGGATCTCCCATGGCTGTTGTTGTTGGATCATGGTTAGCTCTTGGCATCCGTAGATTTACTGGTTTCCTTCTTTTTACATTGTCCATGTAGTTTGCACTTTTGATTAGACAAGTTTGATGTATATTGCCTTTCTATACTTTTTAACACTCGTGTACTGCTGACTCCAAGTCTAGAGTTGAATTCCTATGCATAGTTTTTTGTTTCTCAATCACTTTCTGACCCTTTTTGTATATCTTGTATCGTCCTATACACATCTATGCTATGGGTCCCTCTTTCGCATTTTGTTGTATTTATTGCTTGTAGTGGGATTTCGACTTGTCTAGCGGAGGATTTATGTTAGGCGACATCATGATCCAATTTTGGATCGTGACATTTTGTTGAAAACCTAATGCATGAAGGGGTGAGGATTTCTACCAAACTAATTTTATGAAAATCATTATAAGTAATTCTTTGCATCTTGCACTTACTATTCAATTGACAACTTCCTATTTTATTTTATTTTTAATCTATTAAACCTCGAATCTACTGAATCATTTATGGTCTAACATTATCAATGATAATCTTCTATATTTTCACTCTATACAATACTAAACAGTACTATTTTTACACCTAATAGCATTTGTCCAAAAAACATTTGTAAGATAGTTAATCAAATAAATATTAACAAGTAAAAAAAACTAAAAGAAATGAAAATCATTCTTGTAGGAAAAAAGAAGTAGTTTATTGAAACTTAAAAATTATATTTTTTTGTGGGGCGGAATAGAAACAAAGCTGGATGAAAATAAAAGAAAACGTTATGCAAGGTGGGGTGAAGCAGGATAAGGCAGGACAATTGAATTTTTTATAGGTTAAGCCTCAACTCATCCCAACCCTGCCCCATGATCATTTCTAGCTCAAACTCACCTTATTGTTACTATAACCATGTCAATAAGGTTGTAAAAAGTCTGAATTAGCGTAACCAAAATGAGTCCATATTTTGGTAACCTGCACATATTTTAATGGGTTGGGTCAGTGATTTTTATATGGCTAAAATATGGGTAGATACACATATTCAACCCATGAAAATATAGATAAAATATGGGTAAACAATGAGTAAAATATGGATAAATGGGTTAAACTTCCAATTTTTATTCACTCAAAATTCATGATATCACTAAAAATATTTTAACTTCTCCTCTTTTTTATGTTCTTCTATAAAACTAACGAGTGTAATTACATAATTAAATTAATATTTAAAATAAAAGATAATGATAAAAATTAGAAGTTAATATTTAATAAATATATGCCTTTGCGATGAGTGGAGCATTAAATTAGGTATTTAAAATACATAATATTTCATGAAAACTATATTAATAAAGGAAAATTTATCGCCTTCAGATACGTCCAGATACATGTATCTAGTGTGTAGATCCATGACTATTTTGCTCACCTCTCTCCCTATTTTACTATATCTGATAGCAAAATACATGTATCTAGGTGTATATTTCTCAATATATGGTAGGAAACTCTTAATTAGCGGTAAGATATCTGATCTCGAATGTTCATGACTCATTTAATGTGTATCTGAAATTGTCTAAGGAATAAAATTGGACGAAATGTAAAAAAATCTGGAAAAATTGTTGAATTGGTTAAATGAAAGATTTGATTAGGACCGCTATCTTCTAGGCTCTAGATATTCGGAGTAGATGAAAAAGTGACTTGAATATTCGTTTTTATAAATTGTTAGAGATATAGAAATTTATTGAGGTAAAAAAATGGTGTTTATTATAGTTAGGGTTGTAGAAATGATTGGGGAAGAAAGGAAGAGGAAGGAGAAGAACTTTTTAAAAAATAAATAATTATTAAATGGTGAAATACACGTGTCAAGTGCGTGTATGTCACCACAAGACACATGTCTTGTAATGACATTTCAGGGAAGAAATAGTTCAACTTTAAAATAGTTCAGGGGGTAATAGGACCCCCGTGAAGTATAAGTGTGTAGTTAGAAATCCAGTAATAGGTTGGGGGTCATTTGACCATTTTCTCTCTCTATATATATACTAAAGTATGGATAACCTAACTTGTTTTCAATGAGACAATTAAAATTACTAAACAATTTTAAAACTATTTTCTTGGAAAGGATAACATGAACAACCTTTCTGTATATATTACATATGTACATATTCATAAATATACATCACAGATATGACAAGATGCCTATGAGAGGACATTTTCTTTGTTCATCTATAACTATATATTTTGCTTTCAAGTACGATGAAAGAGTAAAAACTACTTCCCCTTCTAAACCACATTATTGTGATCCTTTTTTCTTTTATAAAAAAAGAACTTTTTAAAATGGAAAAAGACTATAGAGCAATATTCATCCTATTCTTGACACCAAAACTTTTTCAACAAAACATGGCTAACATAGGCCATAGGCAAAACAAACTTGAAATATATAAACCCCACATGTTACATATGAATTGTCAGAACAAATTGACATTACGATTGTTTTATCACGTGAGTTTCAACTGAAAAGAGCAAAAAATATTTATTTTCAATATACTAGGGAGTTGACTTACCTATCGGTTGGGAACATAGGTGTCATCACGACATGTGAATTTTGGGTCGTGAAAGTAACCATTTTTAGGGTAATTTACATAAATAATATATTATATAAGTTTATTTACGAATTATAACATATATATTTTACTCTTACACTGATTAGCTTTACTTTTCTTACCACAAATAGCATCAACAAACCGAGCCACTATCACTAGTTCTTTTATTTATTTTTTTAATTGCGGAAGTTACAAAATTTATTTACTCGTTACCATGCACTTTTATGTTTGATGAAAAAACAATAGAAAAGTGCATACGTTTACACATTAAGCATTGAGCAGTTGCACTAGTATAATACCTACATTTTTCATCTTTATTTGCTCTTACAAATTATTATAAGTATTATGTGTGAATTTCAAATATGTTGGTATAATTTTAAATTAATTTTACGTTGTTAAAATGTATTATATTTGATGAAATAACAACAGTCATTATTTATAACAATGTATAATATTAAATTCAAATTGTATTACAACTATAGTTTAATTTATATAATAATAACCCATAAATTAATTTGAATTTTTTTATACAATTCGAATTGTATTATAACTATCGTTTATATTTATACAATTTTAATATAGATTTTTCATAGCTTCACCTTGTCACGACCCAAAAATGGACGTGATGACACTTGTCTATTCCCACCAAGACAAGTCAGCCTCAATCCAAACGAAAACGAAAGCAATATTGCGGAAATAAAAAGAAAAAATAAGACAAAGGCGGAAAACTTATTCATTCTAAACAATACCCCAAAACCTGGTTGTCACGTGTACAAGCCACTAATGAAAATACATAATTCGAAAGATAAATACAAGTCTCAGACTTTGTTTCTCAAGTAGAACAATTCTTAAAGAAAAAGGAAAAGAGGGCCGCCAGGATGACAAGCAACTACCTCTCTGAATCTTTCACGAGATTCAACTGTCAGGAGAACAAGAAAAAGATCGCGCGGGTCCCGACTCGAAACCTACATAAGTAAAGAAGCAAAGTGTGAGTACCAACAACACGGTACCCAACAAGCAACCTACTAAATAAGACAACTAGCTAGAAAACGAATATCCCCTGACTCTCCAACCGAACCACCTCAAACTACAACCTGCACATAAATCAGTCAGACCTAGCAATTCTACTATACATGGCTCACAAAGCCCAATAAACAGAATCTAATAGCCACAACTCAACAATTAAAGGGATCAAATAAGTCAACCTCAAATTTAAGTAGTCCAGTCACATGCAACAAGTATATCAATCTCAAGTATCAAGCAAGTCATGCATAAGCATCAAAGACATCAAGTCACATAGTCAATCTCTCGTCACAGCCATTTCCTATAGGCACAATGTCACTAGTCGAAACCATTTCTCATCGGTTTTGTAAACACTTTCCAGAAATGACCTCGGCATCACAACACTCACTGGCAAAGACCTCGGCATCACAACACCTCGCCGGCAAGGACCTCGGCATCACAAAACTCACTAGCAAAGACCTCACCATCGTATATCATCATATGTATCATCATGGTGTTAAAAATGAATGCACACAAGAAATATCACACCACATGGAAGAGACAAAAAAATCATACAATTCAATTCCACAATCATGCTTTCAAGCATTTCATCTATCAATCAACAAGGGTCACAATAAGACAATTCACATAGTCTTTTTCGGTTCTACCCCTTTTATTAGATATAACAAGTAGACAATTAAACCCTTCACCTCATCCCTATTACTCCCAACACACAAGCAACGAAGGAAGCATACAGATTCAACTAGAATACAAGGTTCTGGAAGCCACTTGCTAATCAAAGAACAGTCACTCCAAAAGTTGAGTCTTCCCCTTCCGAATCACTTCCAAAGCAAAACAATCTAAAATATTAAAGGATTCATAATCACCCATCAGAGACAACAATTCCCACATCAATATTATAGATAAATCGGTCAAACAACTCAAAACCCAACATCAAAATGGAGGTTTGAATCTGGAAAACACTACTTGAAAACATTACTCAAGGCTTTAGGAATTCATTAGGGAAAATCATTTCGAAAATGGGCTTAAAATCAGTTCATAAACTCACTTTTACTTCAAAACTTAAGTTCAGGAAGAACCCCCTATTTATCAATCCAAAATCTTGGTTTAAACTCATAAGTCCAATAATAATAATAGGTAATTAAAGATTTAGAGTTAAGAAATGTTACCCAATAATTTTATCTCAAAAAGCCAACTTGAAATCACCTCTACTAAGTCCTCAAAGCTCCAATAATGAGAATGGGGATGAAACCCCGAAATTTGGGTTTAACACTTCCAGAGGTCTTCCGCGAACGCGACCTTTAAATGAGTTGGACCTCCGCAAACGTGACCTTTAAATGAGTTGGACCTCCGCAAACGCGACAGGTCTCCTGTGAACGCGGAGGTCAACATTTTGACCTGTAGTGAATGCAGTTGAGACTCTATGAATGTGGGGTTCTCATCCCTGCCCCTCCGTGAATGCATCACAAGCTCCGTGAACACGGAGAGTTGCACCAGAACACAATGAAATTAGCCAACTCAAAATTCATCGAAAGGACCCTCGAGATTCATTTAGAACCTTGTGAAGACAAACCATATATGCAAATTAATTATACTCAATGTTCTAGACTCAATAGAGCCATCAAAACACAAATTCGAGGTCTCTTTGACCAGGCATCCACGAAAACCACAAGAAACTAACTCAACGACTAAAAAGGCTAAAAGACACGCGGGACCTCTTAAATCAACCAAGACCTCACCTAGGACTAAAATTATCCCCCGAGTCCAACAGAACTCTAAGAATTCTGATCCGAGTATCTGAACCCGAATGTTGACCAAAGTCAACCCAAAGGCTAAATTTCCACAATTTCACAACTTAGGACCTCAAATCTTCAAAAAGACTCGGAATCTGAAACCGACAACTCTCACAAGTTAGATTTCACATTTCGGGACTGATGAAATCAATGAAATTCCATTCCAACATTTGAAACTCCAAATGACCCCAAAAACCACTTTCCTAACAACTTACCCTTTAACACTCACAAACTTAACAAAATATCAGCTTTTAACCAAAAGTTCAAAACCAACTCCTCAAATTCAATAAAAAAAGACTCAGGGTCCATATCAGGAGGGGTAAAACAGTAAATTCACAAAACTTTCCAAAAATGACCGACCGAGTCTTTACATTATCTACCACTAAAAACCATGTTTGTCCTCAAATATCAAGAAAAAGAAAGTACCTAAAGCTTCAAAAAATTGAGGATATCTGGCACGTATATCTGACTCTATCTCATAAGTCATCTCACCAACTAAACGATGCTTCCACTACACCTTCACTGAAGTGATCTCTTTGATCCTAATCTTCCGGACTTGCCTTTCAAAAATGGCTATGGCTCCTCCTCAAAAGATAATTTTAGACTCAACTTAACTAGATCAAGGGAAAGTACATGGGACTCATCTGACACATACTTTCGAAGCATGGAAATATAAAACACGGGATGCAAAGTTTACAAGCTAGGCGGTAAGGCCAACTTATAGGCCACCTCTCCCACACGATTCAAAATCTCAAAAGGTCTTATGAATCTAGGGCTAAGCTTGCCCTTCTTTACGAACCTCATCACACCCTTCATGGGTGACACTCGAAGCCAAACATGGTCACTCTCCATGAATACTAAGGCTTAAACTCTCTGATCCGCATAACTCTTCTATCGACTCTGGGATGTCAATAGTCTACCCTGGATTATACGAACCTATTCCATATCATGTTTAAGAAAGTCTGTATCCACTCAGTCCATCTCAGTTGAACTAAACCATCCGATCTGAGATCTACACAATCTTCCAAACAATGCTTCAAAAAAGGCCATCTGAATACTGGAATGATAATTATTGTTATAAGAAAACTCTGCTAAGGTCAAATGTCGATCCCATCTAGCACTAAAATCAACCATACAAGCTCGGAGCATGTACTCCAATACCTGAATTGTCCGCTCAAACTGACCATCAATGTGAGGATGAAAACTTGTACTTCATATCTAACTGAGTGCCCAAACCATGTTGCAAAGCCTTTGAGAAATGGGAAGTAAACAAGGAGCCTCAATCGGAGACAATAGAATCTGGGTATCCATGTAGTCACACAATTGCTCGGCTAACTTCTCCGACGTATACTTTACTCGAACTGGGATGAAATGGGTGGACTTGGTCAACCCATCAACATCAACCCAAATGGAGTCATAACCACTCACGGTGGTAGGTAGTGCCACAACAAAGTCCATAGTGATTCGTTCCCACTTCCAAGTAGGAATAGGCATCCTCTGAGATATACCTCCAAGTCGTTGGTGCTCACGCTTAACCTGATGGCAAGTTAAACACCTCAAAACAAAATCTGTAATATCCCTTTTCATACCACACCACCAATAGTGCTGGCTCAGTCATAATACATCTTTGTCATACCTGGATGGATGGAATATTGAGAATTCCGCAAGACACCATCTGAATCAAGGACAGACTCATTGGCTTCCCCTCTCATCACCTTGTCTCGAATGAGCCATAGTTTCTCATCACCAAACTAGTGCTCACGAATCTACTCAACTAATGAAGAACAACACTCAATGAAAGAAATCAAACCACCCATCTCCTTAGAAATCCGTAACCAGGCGAGATTGTTGGCTAACCTCTGCACATCTCTAGCCAATGGTCTCTCCTCCACACTAATAGTGGCAAGACTTCCCATGCTAGAAGTCTTCCTACTCAAAGCATCGGCCACCACAATGGCCTTCCTTAGATAGTACAAATAGTAATGTCATAGTCCTTCAGTAGCTCGAGCCATCTACGCTCCCTCAAGTTCAAATCTCTCTAACCGAAGATATACTGAAGATTCCGATGATCTGTGAAAATATCACAATGAACTCTATACGGATAATATTTCCATGGCTTAAGCATAAATACAATGACTGCCAACTCTAAATCATGGGTAGGGTAGTTCCTCTTATAGATCTTCAACTACCTAGAAGCATAGGCCATCACCTTACCGTTCTACATCAGAATACCACCTAACCCGACTCCAGAAGCATCACAATAAATAGTGACATCCAGACCCTCCTTGGGTTAAGTCAAAACAAGAGAGAGCTGAAGTCAACAAGGTCTTGAGCTTTTGAAATCTCTCATCACACTCATCAGACCACTGCAAACTCACATTCTGACGAGTCAATCTAGTCAGAAGAGATGCAATGGTAGAGAAGCTCCAAAAAAATCATCGGTAATAGCCTACAAGCCCCACAAAACTCTGGATCTCAATAACCAATGTAGGTCTGGTCCAGCCCCTCACTGCCTCAATCTTGGCAAGATCCACCCTAATACACTCGTTGGAAACCACGTGTCCCAAAAATACAACAGAATCAAGTCAAAACCCGCACTTTGAGAACTTGGCATAAAACTTCTCTTCCCTCAATCTCTGGAGTACAATCCTCAAATGTCGATCGTGGTCCTCTTCAGTCTTAGAGTGCACCAAGATGTCATCAATGAACACTATCAAAAAGGAATCCATAAAAGGTCGGAACACCTCGTTCATCAAATCTATGAATCACTACTAAAAAACTGCCAAAAAATGACAGCCACAAGCGACGGACTGCATCGCTTTTTTGGTCAAAATCGACGGAAAAGCGACGCAGTCCGTCGCTTTTTGATTTTTTTTTATGTTTTTTTTTTCAATAAGCAACGGACTCCGTCGCTTTTTTATATTTTCATTTATTTTTTATTTCCAAAAATCAACGCAGTCCGTCACTTTTCTGGAAATTTATATTTTGATAATTCCAGAAAAGCGACAGACTAAAGGACACTGTCCGTTGCTTTTCTGGAAATTAATTTTTTTAAATACCCAGAAAAGTGACGGACTAAAGGACCCTGTCCGTAGGTTTTCTGGGTTTATTTGAAAAAAATAATGCAAAAAAGCGACGGACGAAACCACCCTATCCGTCATTTTTTCCTGCAATTTTTTGACAGTTTCTACTGCCCACCTACAAATATAAATCAATTCAATTCATATTCAACCAACCCAATAAAACAATATAATGTAAACACACAACATATACAACATCAAACTTAAATCAATCTTCAAAACTAAACAAATCACAATACAAAAACTTATAACGTGTTTCAAAAGAGACCTAAAGTAGGGAGTGGCATCTACAAAAATCCTCCTCCTCCTCCTCACTCTCGTCGTCGGTGTCAGGAGAAGATGTAGTAGGTCGATGAGCGAGGTTCAACACTTGTTCTTTGATTTCCTGAACGGTCGCACTCATGCTTTGTTGTTCAGCTACTCTTCTCCGCTCCGACTCTGCCAGTTCTGATGTAAGCTGTGCTATTTGAGCGGACATAGCAGCAATCTGAGTATCGTCAAGTGCCTTGGCTTGACGTGGTGATCCAATACCTTCTAAGCCTGACTGGAGTCGTCTTACATCATTTTGAAAGCCTAGACCATAGACTCTACCCTTGTCTGTCCCCCTACCACTTTTTCTATCCAAATTTGGGTGGACAGTTCAGGTGTCATTTGGACCGAACTATCTAGATTCTCAGCGAGGTACTGATGAAACTCATTCTGCATATTAAATATAAAAATTGACATCATTATATATACATATTATAAATATATTCACTATTAATATATATTATTCATATTAAATAACTTACAAAATTTCATTCGGCCCTTTCCTCGACCCACACATCCGAATCGGACTCATCTTCTTTCTTCTTCACATGAGTCTTCTTGAAAACCTCTAGTTCAATGGGGTTGCACTCCAATTCTTTTTCCTATAAATAAAAAACTAAAATTTATAACGATATATATGAATCAACTAATTATTTATTTAAAAGTTTGAATTAGAACTTACCATCTCCCTTGTAATTGTTCCAACGGTCTTTACACCTCTGGTGTGCAATGAGCCACCCTTAAGACTGCCTCTAGCCTTTTTGGCTTGTTCGGACATTGCCTTAAACTTATTTGTGTTCCAATACACACGCAAATCATCAAATACATGAGACAACATCCAACTCGGACGTTGATCAGTAACCCGAACTTTCTTTAGCCAGCTAGACAGTCTCGCCGATGCCCTCCTCTCAAATGTGGTCGCAATGACCAAATTGTACCTCGACTCCCAAGTACACATATTCAAATTCTAATTAAGTTCAATTAGTTCAAGATTTACAAATTAAAGTTAAAGCTTAATTAATTAATGAAAACTAATTAATTAAGTTCAAAATTAAGTTTATATTAATTCCTAATTAAGTTTTCCAGTTATTATAAATTAATTAAGTTTAATAAATTTCTAATTAATTTCAAATTAATTAAGGTCAATAAGATTTTTAAGTACTACAAAATTCTAATTAAGTTAAAATAAAATCCAAGTTCTAATAAGAATAAAAATTAAGTTCTAATAAATTAAAGTCAACAACATTTCAAGTTCATATTCCTAATTAAGTTCAATTTATAGTAAATTCAAGTTATAATTAATTATAAGTTCTAATTAAGTTGTAATTCAAATCCCTAAAATTCCAAATTCAAACTAGCTAGATAGTGTCCCAAATTCAAACTATTAGTCCTAAAATATCAAATATAATTCAAACTAGTCCTAAATTCTAAATTCAAACTAGTCTTAAAATCACAAATTCAAAGTGCTCCTAGAATTCAAAAATCAAACTAGTGCTAAAATCTCAAATTCAAACTATTAGTAGTCCTTAAATCTCAAATATAATTCAAACTAGTCCTAAATTCCAAATTCAAACTAGTCTTAAAATCACAATTTCAAACTAGTCCTAAAATCCTAAAATCTAACTAGTGATAAAATTCTAAATTCAAACTAGCTAGCCATTCCTAATCCCAAATTCAAACTATTAGTCCTAAAATCTCAATAATAATTCAAACTCTAGTTAGTCCTAAAATCCAAAAATCAAACAAACTCAAATAATACCCAAATTCAAACAACTCCTTAAATTATACCCTAACTCAAACTAATCCTACAATCCCAAAATAAAACTAATTAACTCAAGAAATACCCAAATTCAAACAAATCCTAAGATACCCCAATTCAAACTAATCCTAACATTAAAATTTTCAATTCACTCAATAACTAATAATCGCTAATTCAAACTAATAATCAATTAACATAAATTCAATAAACTAATTACAATTAAATAGCTAACAAAATCAAAATATAGTTCAATTTGAAAAAAAATTTGATGCATTATTAAACCCCAACCTTAAAGGAGAAGTCTATCTCCTGTCAAGTATGCTCCCCAGACATAGACTACGTACAGGGTAGTACTCTTGGAAAGATAGAATATCACCGCGTGAACATAACATTACATGTTGTTACGAATGTAACTCCCGAAGGATCGACCATTATTCTAAATATAGTAAGGCGGAGAACTATTGTTCAATGGAGCGCTGGAGTGCGGAGGTTGTTCCCATCATTGAAGTCAGGGTGTGGGACTGAGCCTTCCGAATGAGAAAGAAGAAAAGTACTTCGTTTCGTTGGAAAAACCAACGCAAATATCATATTGACTTTCTCTCGCCCTGCTTCTAAAGATAGATAGAAAGGGTTGAAGAGAATTTCAGGGAAAGATTGAAGAGAGAGGAGAGGCATGCGGCGGCTGCGGCGTCTGATCCGACAGCAATAGAGAAGCAGGAGGCGGCGGCGGCTGGCTCGCGGCGGGTCCGGCGGCAACAACGACGTAGTGGTGGTGGTAAGGAGTGGACAGAAGGAGGATAATTTCACAAATGGGGAAATGGGGGAAAATCGCGGATCTGTTTTAGATATTTAATAAAAAGCGACGGACAACGTCTCTATGTCCGTCCCTTTTTTAAAAATAATTGACCAACATTTTGACCAAAAAGCGACGGACTAAGAGACACTATCCATCACTTTTTAAAAATAATTGACCAAGAATTTTGACCAAGAAGCGACGAACATAAAGATGTTGTCCGTCGCTATAGTAAAAAAAATTAATATCTTAAAATAAATTAAAAGTGACGAACAGCGTGGTTAATATTTTAATTTATATAAAATTATTTTTAATAAAAGTGACGGGCGGCGTCGCTATTTATATTAAATAAATAATTATTAATTATATATATATTTGGCGCAAAAAATCTGCTAAAAAAAGCGACGGACTAAGAGATGTTGTCTGTCGCTTTTTGTCAAATAATTTTAAAAATAATTATTTTTATTAAAAAGTGACAGACAGCGTGGCAAAAATTTTCAGTTTTTTGAGCGACACCGTCCCTCACTTTTTGGCAATTTTTTTGTAGTGGATGTTGCAGGTGCGTTAATCAAACCGAAAGACATTAAAAGAAACTCATAGTGCCCATAACGAGTCCTAAAAGTTGTCTTAGGGATATTCGTTGCCCTAATCTTCAGCTGATCATAATCAGATCTCAAATCAATCTTACAAAACATTAATGAAATTGACCAAACAAATAATAAATACAAGGAATAGGATACTTGTTCTTCACTATCACTTTGTTCAACTGTCGATAATCAATACACATCCTCATAGCTCAATCCTTCTTCCTCACAAACAACACTTGAGCACCGCATAGGGAAATACTAGGGCGAATAAATCCTTTACACAACAAATTCAGTAACTTATCCTTCAATTCCTTCGACTCAATTGGAGCCATACGATACAAATGAATAGATATGGACTTGGTGCCTGGCTCCAAGTCAATAGCAAAATCAATATCCCTATTTGTAGGAACACCTAGAAGATCACTAGGAAACACATCTATAAACTCTCAAACCACGAGCACAGACGCCATGGGAGGTGGCTCAACACTATTATCCCGAATGAACTCCAAGTAAGATAAACACCCTATAGCAACCAATCACTGAGCTCTAATGAATGAGATGACCTTGCTAGGGTAAGAATTACTAGAACCCATCCACTCAACTCTAGGGACACCTGCCATCACTAAGGTCACAATCTTAGCATAACAATCAAGAACATCATGACACGGAGCAAGCCAATACATACCCAAGATAATATCAAAGTCTACCATTCCCAAAATAATCAGGTCTACCTAACCAAAGAAATAAAATAGGATGGATACACTCGATCCACCATTAAGGATTCACCCACTGGTGTAAAAACATGAATAGACACAGGCATGCAAGCAAATTATCATATCAAACCCAGCAGAAAAATAGGTAGACATATATGAGAAAGTAGAGCTCGGATCAAATAATACAGATGCATGTCAATGGAAAACTGGGATGATACATGTGATCACAACATCAGAAGTCTCAGGCTCAGGCTTCCCTAGAAAATCATAGCACTGGCCATCTTGGCTGCCTTTGGCTTGAGTAGAACCTCTACCTCCACCATGCGGAGCTGGAGTACCCCTACCAAAAGTACTACCACCTCTACCAGTCTGAGCTTTGCCTCGACCCTTGACCGGAGACGCTGGATCCCTAGTTGGAACTGTAACGACCCTAAAAATGAATAAGTGAAACTAGAGCCTAATGTGTGTGTGTTAGAGTTTAGTGTGAGGTTTGATGGTGCTTTATGTTGTCCCGAGCCATGGTTAAGGGGTTTAGGGGTTAAACATCAAGGTACGACTCCCCATGGACCACCCTAGTGGTCCTTGAGGAGGACCCTAAGCTTAACCCCTAAAGCTGCCACAAATGATGAACTTGTCAAAAAATGGGGTGACCTACGGAAGGGGTCCACACCCCGTAGGTCTATCCACGCCCCATGGATGGCCTCCGTAGGTCATGGCCCATAAATGCACGTCTTTAACCTAGAACACGGACCAACAGTACGGTCTATGAATGGACTCACGGTCGGTGAGTCTAGGTCTCGTGAATGGCACCTGTCTGCTGTCAATGACACAGCCAAGCCAAGGGTGTTTAGTAAATTCCTCCCTTGGCTAGTTAAGTGTTTGGACGGTTATTTTGGGTATATTTAGGTATTTTAGGAGTATTAAAATACTATTTTATATTTCATTGTTCAATTTTCCCAAATCAAAACCCCATCCTCTCAAAATATCCTCTCTCTAGAACTCCATTGAAGACCAAGAGAAGAAGAAGACTTAGGGCTTGAAGAGAAGGGATAATTGAGTAGATTTTTTGTGGAATTCATCTATTAAGGTATATTGATCCTTCATCTAGGGTTAGCTTTCACCCTAGAGTCAATTTCAAAGAAGTTTTCAACTTTCTCAAAAACCCTAGATTTTTCTCAATCTCATGGGTTCTCTCATCAAACATTTTCAAATTATAAATTATGATTATATTGATGTTTAATTGATGATTTAAGATGAAAATATTCTATGAACCATGATTTCTCTCAATTCCTAAATTGTGCTTTATGAAATGGGTTTGTTGATTATGAATGAATGTTGATGGATTATGCCTAAATTGCTTTGGGTTATTGAATTGTATCATCATATATGCCTAATTATGGTTAATTTTTGGTGAATTTAGGATTTTTTCATAGCCTTGAAAGGCAAAGTTTGACCTAATTACTTGTTAAAGTAGAATTGTGCTTGAATTGTTGATCCACTTGAAAGGTGGAGGTGTTTACTTCCTATTTTTATTGTGATCATGGCCTTGAAGGTATAGTTTGAGTAATTGAATTATTATCATGATATTGTATATGTGAATGTGATGTGAAGGATTTGCATGTGATTTCAATGATAAAATAATGATCATATATAGAATGTAAGTGTGTTGTTGTTGATAGTATATTCTCAATTGACACTCATTAATGATAATGAAATTAATGTGAATGTTGAATCTTGAATTGGTAGGCTAAGACATCCTTTTCTTATATTGATGAATGTGATCATGAATGAAGTATCTTGAGTTGGTAGGCTTAGGCATCCTCTCTTGTGTAATGAATGTGTCTCGACTTGATGTATATGAATCGATAGGCCTATGGTATTCCTTTCATAAATGACTAATGAATGTGTCTTGACTTGAGGAATATGAATCAATAAGCCAATGGCATTCCTTTCATAAATGAATGATGAAGTATTCTAGGTTATGACATGAACCGGTAGACCTAGTGTTGGTAGCCCTTCATGATGAGTCTAGGAACTAATGTGATGAACGTTGAATTGGTAGAACTAGTGTAGGTAGCCCTTTCATGTGTGAACTGATGACCTTGTATCGGTAGACCCAACGTTTATGGCACCCTTCTTGGAAAGTCAATGAGCTATCCTTAATGTACCTTGAATCGGTAGACCTAGTAATGGTGGCTTTTCCTTTTGTAATGTACTTTGGGTCGGTAGACCTAGTGTTGGTAGCCCTCTCAAGTACAATGATGTTAATGAGAATGAACTACTCTATGAGAATGGAGGCTAAGCACCGAGTGGATATGGTAAGATGGAAACTCTCCCAATGTTAGGCTAGGGTTCCAATAAACATCTTCCTATCCCATAATTATGTCCCCACATATGATATATATTATCCAGTGGTGTCTACCAAAGCTAAGATATAACCTAGTTCTACCTTAGGCAAGTAGAACACCTTTCTTCAGTGTGGGGTTATATGACACTGGATTCCAAGATTTAGCTTTCATGGTCTATGTCGGTTAAACGCCTATTCCCATCATCTGAGATGTGCATTATAGTTTCTTGAGGATTTCTATGAAGTGTGGGTAGTAGTATGGGATGCTATCCATACATGGCACGAGTAGGCTTCAAGAGGGCTATAGTGAGTTCTCTAAGTCTTAATGACTAAATGTATGAAAGTCCTCTAAATGCATGAATGTGTCCTAAGTGAACCTAATGAAGAATCTTGGCTTAAATGCTTAAATGTAAAGATGCATGCTATACTTGGATTGTATTATGAGTTACTTCCTTGTCATGACTTTTGAGTGTGAATGGTAAGTTAACTTTTGGTGACCTTAAGGTGGTACCTTAGTGTGGGTGGTGTTATGAGATGATGTCCATACATTGCACAAGGTATAGCTTGAGGGTTACTTGAGATGGAGGCTCAAGGAAAAGCTAAAGGTTTATATGTGATTATGTTCTAATGTGAAAATGTGACTTGTATGTTGGTTGTGACTTATATTATGCCTCTTTTATAAATCTTCATGAAGTTTTACTAAAATGGCATCTTGCATGGTTTCTAACCAAAATGTCCCTTTTTAAGCATGTTTTTGCATGGTCATCATACTTAGTACATTTTTGTGTGCTAACCCATATTTCTCTTTTTTACTACAAGTGTAGGTTCCGGCAAGTGATTGCATTCTCTAGTGAAGCTTGGGTATCTTTTGGTATGTCCTCATAGATCGAGGACAAGGACTTTTAATGTTTCTAGTTCTTTTATGTTTTGGGACTATTGTTAAGACTTCGATTGTAAAGGGTCGTGACCCTATCTTGTTTAAAGTTTTGTCTAAGATGGCCATGTGAGACTTTAGTATTCTGCTGCTTTATAAATGAATGTCTTTAGATTGTATGGTTTTTGAATAAAAAGTTTTAATTCTGTACTATTTCTATTACCTATGCGATGAATGAATGCTATGAGGCTTGTATAAGACCCTTTCGGGGTCGAGTACGCCATGTTACGACTAGGGGGTGCTCTCGGGTCGTGACAGGAACAGTTGAGTAAGAATGTTGAGGTCTTGAATGAGCCTATAGAGGATATTGTCGCATCATGTGACCTACATCCCCAAAAGTAAAGCAAGATCATGGCACAACTAACTGTTGTTGCGAACCAGACGAACTACCATAGTTACCTCGGTCAAGATCATAAGATCATTGGGCTGACTGCCCACTCTCAGTTGTTTCCATAGAAGCATGAACCAGCCCATGACGCTAGAAGGAATCACTACACTTATGTGAACCTCTGCCTCCAGATAAGGCACCACGAAACTAACTAGAATAATAGGCCCTCTTGGGCTCCCTAAACACCTCTAAAACCATCAACTCCGCCTCCTCAGTGGTTCTCTCAATGGACTTGAAGGAATACCCCTCTTTAGCTGCCCTAAACACATAAGATCTGACAAAGAAAGTCAGCCCTCTCAAAAACCAACGAATTCTCTCTGCCTCATCCAGAATAATAGAAAAATAATGCCTAGAGAGCTCACTAAAGAGGACCTCATACTCGATCACAAACAGACTACCTTGAACGAAGCTCTTAAATCTCAGACGACTTTCCTCTCTTACGCTCCAAGGAATGAAGTGGTCCTAAAAAGCACTAGAAAACACATCCCACTCTATCGGAGGAGATCAAACTATTCTAGACCTCACAAAAGTCCTCTACCCTTATCTAGCGTGACCACGAAGCTAAAGTGCAACAAACTGGACACCACGAGCTTCTACCATACCCACTTCCTCTAGAATCTCATGGCACAATGTCAAGAACTCATGTTCATCCTCACTCTTACCTTCCGAAACTAGGGTGGTTTCATCTTCTGAAACCTCTCATAGCACTGTTGATTTGTCACTGTCAAAATAACCTCAGGATCAATATGTGCACCAACAGCCATTGGTGGTTGGCCTACCTGAATATGAACACCTAGAGTTTGTTGCTGACCTGCGGTCTGTGCACCTGGATAAAGGTTCTCTAACACACCAAGAATCCTCAATAAAGTCTTTTGAAACAACAGAGCTCCAAAATTGGGAGGAACTTGGTCCTCAGCAACCTCAACATGTGGCTCAGGAGAAGCCTTCTCTAGCTATACCCCTGGCTGGTGTCGCTCAATGGGTACTACCTCTTATTGGTGCTACTCCACGAGCACGAGCTCTAGCTCGGACCCTACCTCTACCCTTAACTAGGGTCTCAACAACATCCTCGGGGAATGCCTCCCCTTTATCACTGGAAATAAAAGTTGTGGTCCTACGCATCTGCCAAAACAACACGCGGCAATTTAATACTAGCAAAAGTAACCACGAATGATAAGAAAGGATGAATAAAAGGAAGCTTCCTAACAATTCTTGTAGCCTCTTGAAGATAAGTATAAACGTCTCCGTACCGATCTTCAAGACTCTACTTAGACTTGGTTTGTACATATGTGATACCTATGAACCTTGGCTCTAATACCATTTTGTCATGACCCAAAAATGGACGTGATGACACTTGTCTATTCCCACCATGACAAGGCAGCCTAAACCCAAATGAAAATGAAAGTAATGGGGAAATAAAAAGCAAGAATAAGACAAAGGGGAAAAACTTATTCATTCTAAACAATAAGTCGGAACCTGGTTGTCACGTGTACAAGCCACTAATAAGAATATAGAATTCGAAAGATAAATACAAGTCTCATACTTTGTTTCTCAAGTATAATAAAGCTTAAAGAAAAAAGGAAAAGATGGCATGCAAGGATGACAAGCAGCTGCCTCTCTCAATCCTTGAAGAGCCTCGACTATCATTAGAATAAGAAGACATGCGGGTCCAGGCTCGGGACCTACACAAGTGAAGAGGAAAGGGGGGGAGTACCAACAACATGGTACCCAACAAGTAACCTATAAACAAGGAAACTAGCTAGAAAATGAATACCCCTGACTCTCCAATCAAACCTCCTCAAACTACAACATGCACAAAAATCAGCCCAACTTAGCAATTCTACAATACACGGCTTACAAGGCCCAATAATCATGGTTTAATAGCCATAATTCAACAATTAAAGAGATCGAATAAGTCAACCTCAAATTCAAGTAGTTCAGTAACAAACAAAAAGTACATCAATCTCAAGTATCAAGCAAGTCGCACATAAGTATCAAAGGCATCAAGTCACATAGTCAATCTCTCGTTGGAACCATTTCCCATCGGCACAATGTCACTTGCCCGAACCATTTTCTATTGGCTTTATAAGCACTTGCCAGAAATGACCTCGGCATCACTAACACCTGCCGGTAAAAACCTTGGCATAATAATACTCGCCAAAAAAGACCTTGGCATCAGAACACTCGCCAGCAAAGACCTCAACATAATAACACTCGTCAGTAAAGACCTCGGCATCACAATACTTACCGACAAAGAGCTCATCATAATAACACTCGATGGCCAAGACCTCGACATCACAACACTCGCCGACAAAGACGTCGGCATCACAAATATTACACGTCTCATTGTGGTGTTCACAATCAATGCACACAAGCAATATCATACCACACGAAAGAGACACCAGTTCATACAATTCAAGTCCACAACCATCCTTTAAACAATTCATCAATCAATCAACAAGGATCACAATAAGGCAATTCACATCATCATGTTCATCACATAGTGTTTTTCATTTAAACCCCTTTTTATTCATTTAGATATAACAAATGGACAATTAAGCCCTTCACCTCATCCCATTACTGCAACACACAAGCAACAAAGGAAGTATACGAATTTAACTAGAATACAAGGTTTAGGAAGCCTTGCCTCAAATAAAAAATCAATCACTCCAAAAGTTGAGTCTTCCCCTTCTGAATAACCTTCAAAGCCAAACAATCTAAAATAATCAAGTAATCACAATCACCCATCAGAGACAACAATTCCCACATTAATTATATAGAGAAATGGGTCAAACAACTCAAACCCCAATATTAAAATGGAGGTTTGAATCCGGAAAAGAATACTTGAAAACATAATTCAACGCTTTAGGAACTCATGAGGAAAAATTATTTAAATAATGAGCTTAAAATCAGTTCATAAACTCACTTTTACTTCAAAACATAAGTTCATGAAGAACCCCCAATTTATCAACTCAAAATCTTGATTTAAGCTAATAAATTCAATAATAATAATGAGCAATCAAAGATTTAGAGTTAAGAAATGTTACCCAAAAATTTTAACTCATAAAACCCACTTGAAATCGCCTCTATCGAGTCATCAAAGCTCCAAAAATGAAAATGGTGAAGAAATCCCAAAATTTGGGTTTAACATTGCTAGGGGTCCCCCCCGAACGTGGACCCCTGCGCGTGAACGTGGACTTTAAATGAGTTGGACCTCTACAAACGCGAAGGTCAACACTTTGACGTCCCGCGAACGCGTTCGAGACTCTGCAAATGCAGGGTTCTCATCCCTTCCCCTTCACAAATGAGCTACAAGCTCCACGAACACGGAGGGTTGCACTTGAACACAGAAAAATCAGCCTACTCAAAAATCATCAAAAGGAGCCTTGGGATACGTTCGGAACCCTGTGAATACAACCCACATATGCAAATAAATTCTACTCGATGTTCCGAACTTAATGGAACCGTCAAAATACGAATATGAGGTCTCCTTCATCTGACATCTGTGAAAACAATAAGAAACTAACTCAACATCTAAAAAGGCTAGAACATCACAAGACCTCATCTAGGCCTAAAATTATCCCCCGAATCTAACGAAACTCTCGGAATTCTGATTCGAGCATCCAAACCCCAAATGTTGACCAAAGCCAAAGGCTAAATTTCAACAATATCATAACTTAGGACCTCAAATCTTAAAAAAGACTCAGAATCTGAAACTGACAACTCTTACGAGTCTGATTTCACATTTGGAGACTAATGAAATTGATAGAATTCCATTCTAACACTCGTAACTTCAAAAGATCCCAAAAACAACTTTCTTAACAACTTAGGCTTTAAAACTCACAAACTCACCAAAATCTCATCTTTTAACCCAAAGTTCAAAACCAACTCTTCAAACACAATCATAAAAGACTTGGGGTCAATATTGAGAGGGGTAATACAATGAATTCATGAAACTTTCCAAAAATGACCGACGAGTCATTACACACCTCTTCTTTTTTGATAAATCGCCACCACCAGACCACCAATTGTTTATATTTAATAAAGTGTTAATACAAATTTAGTACAATTGTTCAGAACTTCACATAATATATAACTAAAATATTTTAAATACAAATATATTTTAAGTTTTATATGTGATTTCAAACATTCATGTACTATTTAAATTAGTTTACATTGTTAGAAATGTATTATATTTGTTCTGGAATACTAACTATCAAATTTATAGTAATGTATAATATAGAATTCGAATTGTATTATAACTATCATTTATATTTATACAATTTTAATACAACTTCAATACAGATTTTCGTAGATTCACCTCTTCTTTTTCGGTAAATCACCACCACCAGACCACTGATTATTTATATTTAATATAATTTTGATACAATTTTAATACAATTTTTTATAACTTAACCTAATATATATATAACTAAAACAATTTTAATACAAATATATTATAAGTATTATATGTGAATTTCAATTATTCGGTACTATTTAAATTAGTTTACATTGTTAAAAATGTATTATATTTGTTCTTGTAATAAAAATATAGTAACAATTAAAAGCGTAATTGATCAAATAAAATATTGTTTACGTAAAAATTCCTATTTTTATTGTGACACAGTTATTATTATTATTAGATAAAAGTGCAAAACTCTAAACCGTTCATTTGTTTTTAGACTCCGACTAAAACTTCTTTTTGGTTATGAAAGTATATAAAATAATGAGAAGAAAGTAGGAAGAAAAGAGAAGACTTATTATTTCTCTTGAGAGATGATTTTACAATGAAGAGACCCCCTATATTTTATAGGGGGAAATTGACTTGGTCCCAAAGTTAGAGTTCCTAAATTTTCTCTAACAGATAGACATTCATTATATGTAAGATCCCGCTATTTGAAAGAACTAGAAATAGAAAGAAAACATTTTTGGAAATAATCAAATTTGGAAAGTTTGACAAAGTTAAGCTAAGTATGAGTTTTGGTTCAACTTCAAACGACCGTAACTTCTAGCTCAAGATGATTTACGTTTGATACAAGATACCGTAGGAAATATCTTTGAAATATCTTTCTAACTCCACTGAGTTTGCTCAATTTCGAGTTTGTATGAAGGCGATATGCCATTTCAAGTTGGGTTGTCTGGCTAAGGAAAGTCAAAACCAGATTTTAGAAGGGTATTGTGGTCTTTTCACTATCCAATTATTTAATTTCATTTTTGGTAATTAATTTGGGGTCTAAACTGATTTGGTTCAGTTTACGCTTCATTAAAATAAGTTAGGGTTTTGAGAGAAGAGAAAAAAAGAGGAGAATAAAGGAGAAGAAGCAAGGAATCGTCAAGTTCTTGAAGCTAGGCTTGTGGATTTTGTCAAGGGTTGATCACTATGAGGTATGTAAGATCACATAGCATTGAGTTCATTGACTCACGCACCAATCATGATTTAATTCAGAGAAATGATATTCTTGAAAGTATAGAAATAGAGTTCTTGATGGATTTTGTTGAAGTTTCTATTGGATTCTTGATGGTTGAAGTTGTTGAGGAATTCTTGATTTAAATTCATGAAATTAGATGTCATTTTGAGTAGATTCTTGCATATTTTGGTTATGTAGTCGACTCTAAGTATTTGGGGAAAGAACCAATTGAATCTAGAGGGTTTAGAGTTGAAAAATGACCAAGAGAATTTGTCAAAATCTGGGGAAAAAGGGGAGGGCACCACTCAGAGCTCCCCACATCAGGCTCTGAAGTTTTGCCTCTGGGGTGCCACGCCAACCAGTGCGCCCCAAGCCAGCCTCTGTAGTTCAAGCTCTGGTACCCCGCTCCACTCAGAGCGCCAGGGTTGCCAAGCCTTCCACCTTTTCTCACTTCTTTCCATTTGAGTTCCTTTGCAACGTACCTATGTTTTCTAGTTGATCTCTACACTCTAAGGTACATCTAAACAACATGGAATCATCCATAACATGAGATCATGAGCCTTGAATCCATAATTTTATTCAAGGAAAGTTAAGAGTCAAGTCAAGAGAAGTTCATAGATCCTTCCAAAAGTCTTTATAAATGTTTTAACTTTGTTTTAAGACTTGAGTTTTGAGTTGAGTAAAGAGCAAAGATTGTAGTTTATTTCTTCGAAAGAGTATATCGGGACTATGTATTCCCAAAGAGTAAATGCTTTCACAATTAAGTAAGAGAGGAAACTTTGATTTCCAAGAGAGCCTTTGATCTAAGTTTTTAGCAATAATCTCATACCACAGAAATAAGTTTTGTTTTTCAACATATGAGCTAGTCTCTTTTGGGAGTAGTATTGAGCACCGATATGGGGGAGAGTTCAGACAACTCCCAACCCTCATAAACCATGTAGCCATCATAGGTTGAAAAGGGTCATACTTTTTATATGATTCTTTAGTGCTTTTTAGCATAGACTAGTGGATCCACTTAGTATTTAGGTTCTATGCCCTTGGCAAGGTATAGAACATGCCTGTCAACATGAGGCAAAATATTGTATCACCACATATCTCTTAAGTGATGGTTGTCGGTTAGAGAAACTCCCACAGAAGTATTTTTTACTCTTATATACACAAAGTTATTTGTAGTTTATATACACACAGAGTTCATATTGTATCTTTGCATACATACATAGTTATTATTGTATTCCTACATACACAGAGTTGTTATCTATGTTTTAAAATCTGTCTTGATATTGCATTTATATGATAACTTTATATTGAAATCAATTAAATTGAGTTGAGTTGAGCCCAGGTTTGTTCTTTCAGTTCCTTTCAAGCTTATGTCTTGTTTTAGAATTCCCCTCGCATGCTCTTACATTCAATGTACTGACACTATTTGTCCTGCATCGTTGTTATGATGCAGATACATGTAACCACGATCAGCACCCAGCACTTCATTGATCCAGTTGAGCATTCAGAGTCTTGTGGTGAGATCTCCTTGCTTTACGGAGGACCCTTATTTATATTGCTTTAGTAGTTTTCAGTTGTTAGGATGATCGGGGGTCTTGTCCCGACATCCCTCCTAGTTTAGAGGCTTCACAGACAGTTAGTTAGTTCATTTTTCATTATCTTGTTATTGGCTTATATTAAACTTTGAGTTGCCATTTTGGCTAGATGAATGTTCTTTCAAGACATTCCAAGTTATTTCATGAGTTTATCTTTTAAGACTATTATCTTGTTATTTACGTCTTCCGCTATGACTTAAGCTAGGCCAAGGGTTCGCTTGGGGCCAGCAATAGTTCTCAAGTGCCAGTCCTGCCGAGGGTGTAGGCTCAGGGCGTGACAAACTTGGTATCAGAGCACAGAGTTCAAGAGTCCTAGGTAGTCTATGAAGCCGTGTCTATAGAGTCCTAATTATTGGTGTAAAGCGTGTCACATCTATAATTAGGAGGCTGCAACATTTAGGAACTATCTCACTTCTTTCATACTCATTTCGTACGATAGAGTTTTATCTCTACAAAGTTTCTTCTAATTCGTGCTTGCATGTGTCTTTTAGATCATGCCTCCATGAAGAGATGTCCGAGGTTGTCCAACTAGAAGGAATGGGTACCAAATGCACCAAAAGTGCAACCCCAAGGAGAGGTCACCAATGTTGAATTCTGCAAAGCTATCCGGATGTTAAGTCAAGCTGTGACTAATCAAGTTGGACAAAGAGAGAATCGTCAGGAAGTGGCTGATACTTCTAGGGTCCGTGAGTTCTTAAGGATGAATCCTCCAAGCTTCACAGGTTCAAGTGTCACAGATGACCCAAAAAACTTTGTCGAGGAGCTCCAGAAGGTTTTTGAGATTATGCATGTTACTGATGCTGAGATGGTGGAACTAGTTGCATACCAATTGAAGGGTGTCGCTAGAATTTGGCTCGATCAATGGAAAAAGAAAAGGGCTGAAGGTGCACTACTTATGAGTTGGGTTTGTTTGAGGAGGCCTTCTTGGGGCATTTCTTTCCCCGTGAACTGAGAGAAGCCAAGGTACAAGAATTCCTTACTCTTAAACAGGAAGCTATGAGTGTTCATGAATACAGTCTGAAGTTCACACAGCTTTCCCGCTATGCTCCGAAGATGGTTGTTGACATGAGAAGCAGGATGAGTTTGTTTGTTGCTGGGTTGTCTCGTCTGTCAAGTAAGAAAGGCAAGGCAGCTATGCTGATAGGGGATATGGACATAGCAAGGCTAATGATCCATGTGCAACAAGTTAAGGAGGATAAGATGAGGGATAGAGAAAAGTTTAAGAATAAAAGGGCTAAGACATAAGGGAATGAGTTCGGGCAGCAAAAGATTAATGCGAACCGGTCTTCCTTCCAACAGAAACAGAAAGGACCTGCTCCATCATCTGCTAGTGCACTTGCACCAAGAAATAGAGGTGAGTTCTAAAATCAGAATTCCTAGAATTTCAGAGCTAGACCTGCGCATTCTCAAGTTAGTATGGCACAAGGGGGTAATAAGACTCCTGCATGTGCTAAGCGTGGTAGGAGCCACTTAGGGGTGTGTCTAATGGCTTTACTGGTTGTTTCAAGTGTGGTCAGAACAATCATTTTATGGAGAGTGTCCCAAGAACAAGCATGGAAATGGCAATGGGGGCAATAGAGCCCAGTCTTCTTCAGTTGCACCACTAGACAGAGCTGCGTCTAGAGGAGCTACTTCAGGGGCAGGCGGAGGATCAAACCATCTTTATGCTATCACTAGTGGCCAAGAGCAAGAGGATTCGCAAGATATTGTCACTAGTATGATCCAAGTCTTTAACTTTGATGTTTATGCTTTGCTAGATCCAGGAGTGAGTTTATCTTTTGTAACTCCATATGTTGCTATGAATTTTGATGTTCTTCCATAGCAACTTCTTAAGCCCTTTAGTGTTTCTACACCTCTTGGTGAGTCTATTCTAGCTGAGAGAGTCTATCGTGATTGTACAATTTCCGTCAATCACAAGAGTACTATGTCTGACTTAGTTGAGTTAGATATGGTATATTTTGAAGTCATTCTAGGTATGGACTGGCTCCATGCCTGTTATGAATCAATATATTGTAGAACTCGAGTAGTCAAGTTCCAGTTTCCAGTGAACCAGTTATATAGTGGAAGAGTAGTTCATCAGTGCCTACGGGTCATTTTATTTCATACCTTAAGGCGAGAAAGTTATTTTTCAAGGGGTGTGTCTATCACTTAGTCCGAGTTAATTACTCTAGTGTAGAGATACTTCCTATCCAGTCAGTTCTAGTAGTAAAAGAGTTTCCAGAAGTCTTTCCAGATGATCATCTCGGAGTCCCTCCTGAGAGAGAAATAGACTTCGGTAGAGATATTCTTCCTGATACTCGTCCTATATATATTCTGCCATATAGAATGGCACCAACAGAGTTGAAAGAGTTAAAAGAGCAGTTGAAAGACCTTCTAAAGAAAAGTTTCATTCTACCAAGTGTCTCACCTTGGGGCGCTCTGGTCTTATTTGTGAGAAAGAAAGATGGTTCCCTTAGGATGTGTATAGATTTCCGTTAGTTTAACAAGGTTACCATTAAGAATAAGTATCCTCTTCCGTGAATTGATGACCTTTTCGATAGACCTCAGATCAGGCTACCATCAGTTGAAAGTAAGGGAATGTGATATTCTAAAGACAACATTCAGGACCCGTTATGGTCACTATGAGTTTCTGGTCATGTCATTCGGTTTAACTAATGCACCTGCAGCGTTCATGGACCTTATGAATAGAGTCTTCAAGCCTTATTTAGATATGTTTGTTATCGTATTCACTGATGACATTCTTATCTATTCGAGGAATGAGGAAGATCATGCTAGTCATCTCAGAGTAATTCTCCAAACTTTAAAGGATAAGGAATTATATGCTAAGTTTTCTAAATGTGAATTTTGGCTTGAGTCTGTGGCATTCTTAGGCTATATTGTTTTTGGAGATGGAATTAGAGTTGATACTCAGAAAATAGTGGCACTGCAGAATTGGCCTAGACCCATATCTCCAACTGATATTAGGAGTTTCTTGGGGTTGGCTGGTGATTATAGAAGGTTCGTCAAGGGATTTTCATCTATTTCATCTACTTTGACTATGTTAACTAAGAAAACAATGAAGTTTCAATGGTCTGAAGCTTGTGAGAAAAGCTTTCAAGAATTGAAAAGGAGGTTGACTACTGCCCCAATATTGACCTTACCAAAAGGTACGCAAGGCTTTATTGTATATTTTGACGTGTCTAGAGTTGCTTTGGGTTGTGTGTTAAGGCAAAATAGTAAAGTTATAACTTATGCCTCCAGAAAGCTTAAGGTTCACGAGAAGAATTACCCTACCCATGATTTAGAGTTAGTTGTCGTAGTATTTGCTTTGAAAGTATGGCGTCACTATCTTTATGGTGTTCATGTGAATGTGTTTGATACGTCCCAACTTACACCTCAATTAAGAGATATAAACAGTCGAAGTCAATTTATAGAACTCAACGTGAGTTGAGGTTGATCCCACAGAGAATTTCTTTACTGAAATGATTTCACTGTCGCGTTTTACTCAAATATTGTTATTATTTCCTAAATAAACAATTACTGAAAGTAAAATGGGTTTACCGTTAACGCTTTGGTAACAAAAGTTGTAAACTAAAGTCTAATTCAACCATGAACAAAATATCAGTTTCAAAGTTGTTTCAATAATTAACTAAAACTAGGATTGTGTTACCCATAACGTTGCGTCTAATGTTCTTCCGTAGTTTAGTTTCAAGCAATTTATCTCTACAAAATACATGTGAGTTAGCTATATCTAGAACTTCTCAGTATACTCAGATAATCTTCACTCAAGTTCTCTCGGTCCTAGAGTGTTACACGATTTACCCTCGCCTAATATGGTGTTAAGGTTCTTTTCTCTCGAACTCGAGCTCTGACTCCATTTAGTTAGATTAGTTTAGCTTTTTCCTAACTATCATTTCTATCTCGAACAAATGACAGATACAGGCTCACTCTAATGTGTGCACTCATCAAAATACATGAATAATGAAAACTAAACTACAGTTTGTAACCACAAATTTCCTTTCACTCGTTTTACGAAATCACAATTAGAATTACATCATGGATCCCACAACCCTAGTTATGGTGTTTAGCCACTCATAATTTCACATAAATGTTTAGAAATATCGAATGAAAACATGTTAAGAAGTACTTATGAGAATAAGCAATCAATAACCACTTTGATAATTCAAGAACCGGAAATCCGAACTTCAAACTTAATTCAATGTTCAAATCGAAAATCACAAACTGAGAATTATGGAACTTGTTTGTCGTTCAAGGTAAGATAAGATAAAACATGAAAAACGACCTAATTAATTTTAAAATAGTGTTTTAAAAAGTGTCCTACTCAAAGTAGGACTGAAATGCGGGCAGCTTCACGGACAGCTTGACAGTCCGTCACAAGCTTCACGGTCTGTAAAGCCTGCCGTGCTCTATACTTGGCCAACTGAAATGTGAGTCTTCAAGGACTATTCATTGGAATCCTTCACGGCTTGCATCATGACCCATTATGAGTACCACGGCCTGTCTGGGTACCCGTGGTCCTTACTTAGAAATTTGAACACGCAGTTCTTCATGGAATGTACACTGGAAATTTACCACGGGCTGCATCACGGATTGTTATGATGACCACGGCCCGTCTGGGTGTCCGTGGTCTTTACTTGGCCAACCCAATGTATAACTCCTTGAGGTCTTCCCACTGGTTCATCTCCACGATTAGCATCACGATCCATCATAAGGACAATGGCCCATCTAGGGATCTGTAGTCTTCACTTAGACTTTGATCATTAGTCTCAAGATTCCTAGCTCACTGCTTCATCACCATGACCATTATGACGGCCCGTTATGATGACCACGATATGTACTGGCTCTGTGGTGTTTCCTTCAGTCCAGTCATTTTATGCTTCTTTTTCAACTTTTTCCATGCAAGTAACAACCTGTCTAGACATTCAACAAAGACATCAAATCTTCCATAAATACACTCGATTCAAGTATTAATCTTTAGTTTTCAAGCATCAAATGTGCCATGATTTTGCGGCACATCAACACCCTCAACTTAGAACCATTACTTGTCCTCAAGTGATGAAAAAAACAATATGTTCAGCCCTCAAATTATTCAAACACATTTGCAACCACGCAGCAGCCATCTCAAACACAATTTGTATCCAAAACCATGAATCTAACATGCAAGGATCAATCTATGGTATCTCATTACTCATAGTCGATCATTCTCATGCCTATGAATTATTAGCTAACACAATCTACTCTTAAATGCAATCACTGTGTCCTCACACCAAAGAAGTCCCTCGCTCATGATAATTGGGACTAAGTACTACGCTCACACTTTCAAAGAATTTCTAACACTAACAACAAACTACCATAGGCTTGCCCTTTCTTTCTACGTTATATCTTTCAAACACCCGGAATAGGATCAGTGTAGGACTTTATCGGCTTGTAACATAGTCTCAGGCTAGAAAATGGATATTTGGGTTTGTGACTGACTAGTCCCTTGGCTATCCAAAATTTTGTTTGCACACAACTCTTTTCTGAGCAATTCCCTCTTTTACTTCATTTCAGTACATCCCAGCAGCCACTATTTTCTTTTTCTTTTCTTTTCTTCACACTTCTTTTTTTATATGCAATTTTTTATATGCACTTAGCTCACTAGTTGAACTTTCTTTTTCACTTCTTATTTCTGCTCGGATTGCAATCACCCTCAACTTAGGCTTTTGGCCTGAGTTGTGATATCGTATCTTCGAAAACCAAAGGATATGATATTTACTGGGTAAGAACAAAAACTGACTTTTAAGCTCAAATCGGGTTCAAGTGATAAGCTTTTATTTGGTTGTTTTATTTTTGGCTTTTTAATGGATTAACAAAAATGGCCTACTGATCTTTTCCTATCCGGTTATTCTTAGATTTAAGCAAGACTACTCGGGCAAGTTCTAGTTTATGCTCCTAGTGTTAGACTTCAAACAACACTCTCACACACACATGACACATGACTACATTCTCCAGCTTCTTGGTTCACCAATTTATTTATCAGACTAGGAATTTTCAACATGTAAGTATCTAAGATGTCATCTAAAGATCCTAACAGTCAAATCTTAGATCAAGGTAATCATTACACACAGACTAGCTACTGCTTAGCTCAACACACCAACACAAACACAGGACCATAACAATTTTCACAGTAAACGCAAAGTCAAACTCCATTCATTCTAACAACTAGAATGGCAGGTTGTTCACCACCCCCTCCCAAAAAAAAAGACTTTGCCCTCAAAGTCAATAACAATGAATAAAACAGGGCTATGAGGAGGGGTCATACCTGAGGCACTGGTAGTCGGATCAGTGTCGGTACCCTTATCAACGGGTCACTCTCAGACACCAACTTAGGATCAGGATGGCTACCACTCACCGAGATAGGTACTCCGCTACCAGAAGCTCCAGCTAGCACGGCATCTCGCTGTTGTTGTTCAAGTGCTTCTTTTTCTCCAGCTTCCTCCCTTGATGCTTTTCGGGCTTCATTTTTATGCCTTCTTGCCTCTCTGGATAGGTCAGTAGGTATCTCATCACCAGATTCTCCGGCTATGTGTTTTCTATTGCCAGACTTACTCTTAGGGAGTTCCCCTAGATATCGTCAAGAGACTGAGTAGTAGGTTGCTCATCGAATATCTTCATTAATGACTCTGACATGACTGGACTGGGCACCTGTACTGGCTTTACAGCTAGTTTAGCAACTTGGGGTCGCATCTCGGTTAACTGCTTCTTGAACTTGTCATTATTTCTTGAGCCGACGGCCTGCAACTGTGTTTGGACATGTGCCTCAAAGCCATCCATCTTGTTCTTCAAAACAGCAACCTCTTTCCTCATTTCATCTTTAATACTCTTCTCTGCAACTAACACATTGTGCTTTATAAGCTGGGGTATCCGATGGATGGTTTGGTCGACCAAGGTTCTGGTCTGTTGCTGATGTGCAACCAACTTCTCAAGTAAAGCAGTTGGGAGAGTGATATAAGTACATGTAGCCTGGGGGTTTGAAGCTGGTGGCGATAATGGTGCCCCCGAAGTTGGTTGTGATGACTCACCTTGCTCAGTTTGGTCTGCAACCTGTGGGATGACTAGTGGTGTATGAGGTACTACCACTAATGGTCCCGCTGCACCTGATTTCCTCCCATAAAGAGGATTGTTGACATCCTGAATTTTTGAAGCTGCAGTTATCTTAGATGCCTCCATCGGTTTTTCCACCAACTTATTTGGAGGAATGTTCGCCTGCAAACAAAGCTTCCCTATCAGATAGGGAAATGACAAATATGCTCACTCATTCAGTGCTCTATCTCGCATCTCCGTGGCGATGATCTGACCCGCATTCACAAGGTACCCGGCCACGAGGCATGCAACCAATGATGCTAGTGATGGAGACAGTGTATTATCATTTGATGTTGATCGCAGCCGTGCTCGAACTATTGACCACCAGATCTTGGCTGGAAAAGTGAGGGATGCTTTCATAATCTGTACATTTGGATCAGACACCCATGCTACTGCTTCTCTGTCTGTAGCAATGTACCCGGCAATCTAACGCATGATGCGCTCTCGTGAAGTAGGATCCTCCATCTTTGATTCACTCGTGACAACGTGTGTTTGCCCTCAAATAGTCCTACAGAAGCTGGTGTTGTATACTCAGGGCCATGTAACATCTGATTAATCGTTTCCTCGAAGATGTTCACAGTCTTACCCTGAATAGCGATTGTGTCTAAATGAGCAAATATGGCTGCAAGTGTCTTTTGTGCTCTCTTTGTTGTTTCAGTTTCCGCAGCAGTTCATTAGGGTGGTGTCGTAGATAGCATAGAACTCTCGAGGTAGATGGTCGGTGTATTCCCCAGGAGCATTAGTCATCCATTCAAACTGGTGAATCTGGAACAGTCTATAAATCTCTGGAAATGCCTAGATGTTTGCCATCACTACCCTAGTCTTGGGCATGAATGGTCTTTTTCTAAATCCTCGTGACTTGCTTACAATTCCCTTTTCAAAAAAATATTCCGATCTGTTCACCATCCACATAACTCTGAAATAGTGAATAAGTTGATGTCACACTACTGGGTCAAATTCACGGATGCTCACATACTGGACCATTGTATCGTCTGGAGTCACCTCATCATCCCCCTCTGCTGCACCTGTCTTTGTCTGAGCTCCCATGTTATCTTCTAGTATTACTGCAGGTGGAGAAGTAGTAGCATCTTCCTGAGAGCCACTTTCAGACTCTGCACTGCCTCCCGACCCATCATCCTACTGGCTTCCCAAAGCAGCATCACATTTACTTCCTGATTCCTCCTTGCTACCGAAACTACTACCTCCCTCTTCAGATTGGGGAGAAGTGTCCTGGAGGATAGCCCTAGCTACTATGGATCTAGTAGCCCGAGATGGATGATCATCAAGTGTAATATTCATTTGTACTTCCAAACTACTAGATTCAGAAGCATTATTGCCTTTCGATTGAGATGCAGCAGGGGAGGAATGTTTGGTTGCGTTATTTCGTCAGGGAGGCATAGTATCTGAGAAACACAACACTCATTAGTACAAAAATCAGTAAAATGACACTATCGAGTACTCATACTTCCCCTGTGTAATTACATCATGACGCCTTGCCTTAAGAATGTCATCACCCAATCTATCATTGGGAAGGGCCACGAAATCAAAAGATGACAGAAATAAAAGTACAAAAAAAATAAAAATTTACACACCAAGTAAACTGTACGAGAGCTCACACGGGCTGTGGTAGGTACCACGATCCATAAAACTTCTCGTGGAGTTCTTACAGAGTCAATTTGCAACAGTAGGTTGACCAAGTGTTGTTCACGGACAGTTTCACGGCCCGTGGAGTGAACCACGGTCCGTAATCATACTCGTGAACCTATTTATTAGGTGGTCCACGAGTGGTTTCACGGCTCGTGGTGGCTTCCACGGTCCGTGAAGCCTCTTGTGATCTGACACTTAACCATTCATTCCATCAGTTTCTCCCCCAACTTAACCATAGTACATGTTACCCCATTTTTTTACACATGACCACAAGTGACTTACTATCACTACTAAATTTCAACAAGCTAGATGCTAAAAAGAACAATATTCATCAAACACACCTATACCCTAATCATACCCACACAAAAACCATCAATGTTACACAATTCAATCTAACCCACAACAATTTCACACCAATCCACATTATTTCTCACATGATCATGCTAATTTCAACTAAATCGAAGTAAATCTAACTTGTTTTTAAACAAGATCAAACTTATAACAAGTTATGAAGTGACTTATTTAGAGATTTAGAAGAGAATTTCGCTCAAAAAGAAGACTCAGTGGACTTGGCTTGAAGTTCTTGACAACGTAGGTTTAGGGCTTCGATTCTTGAATGAACTAAGGATTAATGGATGATGGGAACCGTTTTTTAACTCTTGAAGAACCGTTATAGGAAGAAGAAGAGGGAGAAAAATCTGACCTTTGGCACTTAGGAAGCAAATATACATTTAATTTCAACTTTGGTACACGCGCGGGTCGGGTCGGTTCACTGTTACTACTGGGTTGTGAACGACGGACCGTGAAGTTGCCCATGAAGGGCATCACGGTCCGTGAAAATATCTGTGAACATGACTTTGAACTAGAGTCCTCACCTGAGGTTCACAAGAGGCTAGACGGTCCGTATAGACTACGACAGACCATGAACCCTTCCGTGAACCTTTTTATGGCAATTTCCAATAGCCTCGATATCCTGTAAGTGGTTGTGACTGACCGTGAAGTTGCCCATGAAGGGCACCACAGTCCGTGAGACTGCCCGTGAAGAGTAGTCTGCACCCAGTTCTGCAACTCTTAGTCTAATCATTCCTACACACATCAACACACAGTGAATCTAAAAATAAAAGGAAATACCTAATACAATTACATCTTGGGTTGCCTCCCAAGTAGTGCACAATTTAACGTCGCGGCGCGACACAGGTTACTTGATTACTCAGGCTTCATCAAGTTTACATTCCTCCACGATCTTCACATTTTCTGGAACACCCAAGTATGCCTTGATTCGCTGGCCATTGGCTTCGAACCTCTCGCCTTTGTCATTTTCAAGCTCAATCGCACCTGACTAGAATACCTAAGTAATCTTAAAAGGTCCAAACCATTTGGATCTCAATTTTCCCGGAAACAGACGAAGTCTGGAGTTGAAAAGTAACACCAAGTCACCAGGAGTGAAGGTTCTCATTTCAATATGCTTATCATGATACAACTTCATCCTCTCCTTGTACAGTACATACCTCTCATACGCTCTCAAATGGAACTCATCCATCTCATTAATCTGATCCAGTCTCAGGTTTGCTATTTCACTCCAACTGAGATTCAGTTTTTTTAGTGCCCAGAGTGCTTTATGCTCAAGCTCAATCGGCAAATGACATGCCTTTCCAAACACCAATTGATATGGAGGCATACCAATAGGCGTCTTGAAAGTTGTCTGATATGCCCATAGAGCATCATCTAACTTCTGTGCCCAATCTGTCTTGTTGACATTCATTATTTTAGCCAGAATTGCTTTAATTTCTCTGTTGGAGACTTCCATTTGGCCACTAGTCTGTGGGTGATAAGGTGTTGCCACCTTGTGTTGTTTAACACCATATTTGGCCAGAACTGAACTGAATACCTTGTTGTAGAAATGAGACCCACCATCACTAATGATAGCTTCGGTGTGCCGAACCTTGAGAAGATATTCTTCTTCAGGAAACTAGCAACACTCTTGCCATCATTCTCGAGCAAAGCAACTGCCTCAACCCATTTGGACACATAGTCCACTGCAACCAATATGTACTTCTGCCCATAGGAGCTCACAAATGACCCCGTGAAATCAATTCCCCACACATCCAACAACTCCACCTCTAGAATAGGTGTCATAGGTAACTCATGGTGCCGAGAGATGGCTCCTTGTCGTTGGCACACATCACAACTCCTTACTACGTCCATCGCATCTTGATGAATTGTGGGCCAGTAATACCCACACTGAAGTATCTTGTGGGCTGTCCAAGCACTTCTATGATGACCACCTACCGGAGAGGAGTGACATGCTTCTAGGATATGCAACATTTAAGCTTCAAGGATACATCGCCTGATGATGTTATCAGCACACACCCTGTACAGATAAGTTTCATCCCAAAAATACTTACCCACATCATGCATGAACCTCTTCCTTTGCTGAAATGTCAGCCCCTCAGGCATCAAATCACTAACAAGAAAGTTAGCAAATCAGCAAACCAAGGGATAAGATCAAGAGTTGCAGCCAATACCTACTCATTCGGGAATGCATCATTGATTTCTAGTTCACACTCCTCTTTATTTTCAGCCTCTAACCTAGACAGGTGATCAGTCACCTGGTTCTCACAACCTTTCCTATCTTTGACCTCGAAATCAAACTCCTAAAGAAGTAATACCCATTTGATTAACCTTGGTTTGGCATCTTTATTTGCCATGAGGTACCTCAAAGTTGCATGACATGTATGGACTATCACTCTAGTGCCCAACAAGTAAGCTCTGAACTTCTCAAAAGCATACACCATAGCTAGTAGTTCCTGTTCAGTAACTATGTAATTTCACTGTGCTCCATTCAGTGACTTACTAGCATACTAAATCGGATGAAACATCTTGTTGCGCTTCTGCCCCAACACAACTCCTAAATCAGTACCACTAGCATCGCACATTACCTCAAACGGCTCAGCCCAATCAGGGGCAATGATCACTGGTGCACAAATAAACTTCTCCTTCAAGCATTCAAAAGCTCTAAGACATGCCTCATCAAAAATGAATTTCACCTCCTTCTCCAAAAGCTTGCATATGGGGTGTGCAATTTTGGAGAAGTCCTTGATGAAATGCCTATAAAATCTAGCATGTACTAAGAAATTCCGAACATCCTTCACACAAATAGGTGGAGGCAACTTTTCAATCACCTCAATTTTGGCCTTGTCGACCTCTATCCCCTTTTGTGACACCTTATGCCAAGGACTATGCCTTTATTGACCATGAAATGACACTTCTCCTAGTTCAAAACTAGGTTTGCCTCCTCGCATCTTTGTAGGCCCTGCTAATATTAAGCAAACAATCATTAAAGGTATCACCTACTACTAAAAAGTCATCCATGAAGACTTCTAGAGTGTCCTCCACCATGTCTGAGAAGATAGACATCATACATCTCTGGAAAGTTGTTGGTGCATTACATAGTCCAAATGGCATGCGTTTAAACGCAAAGGTGCCATAAGGAAATGTAAAGGTTGTCTTTTCCTGATCTTCAGGAGTAATTGATATCTGTTTGTAGCCAGAGTATCCATCTAAAAAGCAGTACCACACTTTGCCAGCCAACCTGTCAAGCATTTGGTCCATGAAAGGCATCGGTAAATGATCCTTCAAGGTCCACTTGTTCAGCTTCATGTAATCCATGCACACTCGCCATCCGGTGACTGGCCTTTGCGGGACCAACTCATACTTCTCATTTGCAACCACAGTCTTACCGCCCTTTTTGGGCACACATTAAATTGGACTAACCCAGTGACAATCAGAAATAGGGTACACCACCCTAGCGTCTAACCACTTGATGATCTCCTTTTTGACCACCTCTTGCATAGGTGGGTTTAGCATCCGCTGGTGTTCAATGGTTGGGCTGCAGTCCTTCTCAAGTTGAATCTTATGGGTGCATATACCTGGAGGTATCCCGATGATATCAGCAAAGGTCCACCCAATGGCCCTTTTGTACCTAATCAACACTTTGATCATAGCTTGAACCTGTTCATTATTCAAATCTAAAGCCTAAATCACAGGTAAAGTGTTGTTAGCTCCCAAAAATAGATATCTCAGGTGAGTGGGTAACTGTTTCAGTTCCAGTACCGGTGGCTCCTCAATTGATGGTTTTGCTGGAGGACTTGGCCTGTTTTTCAAGTCCAGGTCCAATTTCTTTGGAGCATTAGGGTGCGCTCCCATACCCTACAAAGCATTCACAGTCTCTACATAGTCAGACCAAAAATCAGCTTCAAAATTCATCAGCACTACGGCTAAGGTCTCAACATCCAGCCTCTCTTCAATAGTTGCTCCCATTTCTTCTTCATCAAAGACCTCTATTGCAGAAACCACATTCATGTCATGTGGCTGCTTCATGGACCTACAAATATTAAACTTTACCTCTTCTTTGTTGAGTGTGAATTTCAGTTCTCCTCGCTCAACATCTACCAATGCTCGTCCCGTGGCCAGAAATGGTCTTCCCAAATTAATGGGAACCTCAACATCTACTTCGCAATCCAAGATCACGAAGTCTGCCAGAAAGATGAATGTGTCCACCTTTACGAGCACATCACATAGGTTGCTTCACTGACCTATCTGCCATCATCAATCTCATAGATGTGGGTTTTGGAACTCCTAATCCCAGTTGCTTGTAGATGTCCAGCAGCATCAAGTTTATACTGGCCCCTAAGTCACACAAGGCCTTTGCAAATTCGATTGATCCGATGGTTCACGGTATGATGAATGCACCCAGATCCTCCTTCTTCTGTGCCAGAGACCTGGTAGCAATAGCATTGCAGTGATGAACATTGTCAGTTAAATCAATACTTATAGCTCTTTTGTTTGTGACCAAGTCCTTCATGACCTTGTCATATCCCGGCATTTGCTCTAGTGCTTCCACCAGTGGGATGTTTACTGACAGCTTTCGCAACATGGTGATGAACTTCACAAATTTCCCATCCTCGACTTTCTTTTTAAGCCTTTGAGGGAAAGAAGGACGTGGTCTTGGGATCTGCTGTAAAGGCATGGTTCCCTCAACCTCTTTTTCTTTTGCTCCTGCTGGTTTGGCTATTGGTTGAGCATACTCCAAGTCATCTACTTGTTCAGCTTCATCCTCCTCTCTTCCAGCTTTCTCCAACACATGCTCATGTTTAGTACCTGCAGAAATAGGGTCAGTAAAAACCTTACCACTCTTGGTGGCGATAGCCATACAATGCCCATCCTTCTTGGGATTTTAGATCGTGTCACTTGGTAATGACCCATTCTTCCTCTGATTTAATAAACCTGAAAGTTACCCCAACTGCTGCTCAATCTGCTTGATGGAGGTGGTGTGAGAGTCTACCAGCTGAATCATACTATAGAAATCACCTTTCATCTCCTTTACCCCTGCATCAGTTGATTCAACCTTTTGGAGCACCTTGGCCAACATGTCTTCCAGCTTAGACCCGCTGGAACTACCACTTGCCCGGTCTCTATTACCTGGGGGTAATAGACACCATTTCGATCATTTCTGTACCCATCTTTGTTCTGCCAGTTTCCTGCTTTCTATTTGCTGGCCTATCATACTGTCCTTCCCTTGAATAGTTCCGACCTGCATTTCTAGAATTGTAACCCTGGTTGCCCGAGTTATAATTTTGGAAACCTCCTTGGTTGCCCAGGTAATTAGCCTCTTCATCTAGATTGATGTCCTGATCTTCATACATGTTTGATTGTCCCATGACATTTACTTTTTCAGACTTGGAGACAATATGCTTTGTGAATAGATCTATTTGGGTCCTCATGTGTGCCATGTCCTGATCCCTTTCTTCTTTTCTCTTCCTTTGTTTAGCTGAAAGTTCATAAGTATACCCAAGATCTCCTACTTCTGCATCCCTAGTATACCATGCCCTTTTATTCTTTGAAACCTCGTCCATCAGTTGCATGCTCTCTGAGAATGGCTTCCTTATAAAAGATCCTCCACACACTGCAACAGCAACAGGTTTAGTAACATAATTTAAAGATCTGTAAAATGCCTGTTTTAGATGTCTCTTAGTGAGACCATGGTTTGGTCACTTCTTCAGCTTTTGGCTGAATCTCCACCAGGTGTAATGCATTGCTTCTCTTGGTAGCTCCTTATGGGCACTTATCTCGTCTTTCATTTACAGCTCTTTTGATTCTAGAAAGAATCGTTCCACGAAAGCTTCCTTCAGTTCAGTCCAAGTCCTAATTGAGTCATTGGGCATCTTATTCAACCAATTTGTTGCCTCTCCAGTAAGACACAATGGGAACATTCTCAATCTCATTGTTGTCTGGCTAACTCCAGGAATTTCTTGCGACTTGCAGATAGCCACAAAATTCATCAGATGTTGGTTAGCATCATCACCCGCTGAACCTCTGAACATACCTTTCAGATTCAGCAGTTGAATCATAGTGTTGGTGATTGTGAATTTAACACCTCGAGGTAATGCAGGTAACACTATCACTCCAGTAGCTCCAGCTCCATCCAAATCTAAGTCATCCTCTTCATACATCATGTGAGTTGGAGGTTGTGGTCTACCCCTTGGAGCTATTGGTTGGCGGTGGAGAGGAATGATTTTATCTACTGCTATGTTTTCATCCACTGCCCTAGGTTGGTTGTTCACAGCATTCGGCTGAATACCTCTTGCGCCGGTTTCAGCTTCCAATCCAAATCTTTGTCTCTGCGCCTCAAGTTCTTGTGCGTTCACCATTTTAAGGATTGTTTTCCGAAGTTCTGGATCGTATGGGACTAATGGGGCTCCTTTACTTCTGGTATTTGGCATACACAGTCGAACTCACTTGTAAGAGACACAGACAAAGAACAAGACATAAAATTAGGAAATCTAACTACACTTATACTAAAAGCTAGTAAAATACGTCTGAATTGAAAGTCCTTGGCAGAGGTGATGTTTGCGTAATTAAGACACAACTTCCAATGCAAGTGTCTACGATTGTACAATAGTAAAGTAACCCAACCAATGGTTGGGGTCGAGTCCCAAGGGAGTGGGCTTGAGAATTAATAGAAAATTAAAATTTTGTTCTAATTAGTCCTAGCTAAAAGTATTTTCGAATATAAACATGTTAAATCTAAGGGGTGACGCAAGCGTCAATTATCAATGGGGTTTTTCACAAGAAAACAAAAAAACAGCAAAAATGCAAAGAGTACTAATCAAGGAGATGGGGTTCTTGGGATGTGATAGGAATACGGGAAAAAATAAACTATTGGGTACATGCTTTTGATAATAAATTCGTTGAATATTTGTGACTAGGCTAGACTATAGTGGGGGTAAATTCTCTCTCGAGCAACTTACCCCGAATCAAATGGGTTCCTCTCGGACACCGACGTGCCGCATGAAGAACCGCCTCCACCTTAGCCTAGTCACTCACTCGAGCTGAGTGTGTGGGAGAAGGACTAGGGTTCACTCTCTCGAGCTGAACCTCATGTCGACCCAATCCCACCGGCCATCAATTTAGTAGTCTTAGTTTTACGACCTCTCTCTCGAGCAAGCTGAAAACACAAAGGTGAAATCATATTTGCAACTAGAATTTCATTAAGTTCCACCACAACTACTAAATCAAATCACATCTAAACAACAAATAAATCATCAACAAGCAAGACCCAACAGATAATCTAACCCGTATTCACAAAATCACACCCCAAGAATTGAGGTTTTAGCTAGACATGTAAAAGAGATAGAAATTTATACCAATATGAGTTTGCATTCAAATGGGTATGAAGATTTAAGTCTCAAAACTAGCGAAGAGTAAAGAATCCATAAGACCTAATTCCAAATTCTTGGAATTGAAACCCTTTGAATCTTCAAGTTCTTCAAAACCCTCTCCAAACTTAGAACTCAAAAGTCTATGTTAAAAATTCTATATTAAAAATCTCATATTAAGCTACAACTCTCAACGAGTATTTATAGTTTTCAAAAATTTGTGTTGCAGCGGATCATTCGGCACCATTAGTCGAGATCACCGATCAACTCAGCGATCCGCCCTTTGCTAGGTTTCATCACCGTCTTGCTCTATCCTTCAGCATCGTCGTATTTTGGATCATTAGGCGACATAGTACTGCTTCACGGAACTGCTCGGCGACACGCCGACTGCTCCTTTTCACCGCCAATTTGATCCTTTGTTTCAGGGCTCAGTACACTGGAACAAAAGGTGAGGTACGACCTTTTGGTGACTCGCCGAATGGGTTCGGCGATTCTCAGATCTTCATTTCTTCTTTCTTTTAGCTGCTTTTGTTCCTTTTTGTCAAGTAGTGTCCATGTTTTCCCTCAAATTGCAAATACCTGAAACTTAAGGGTTTTCATCAAATATTGAGACAAAATATGCATTTGAGGACACTAATTCTATCAAAATATAGCCCTAAATGAGTCCAATTTGTGGACTCATCAACACCCCCAACTTAAATTTTTGCTTGTCCTCAAGCAAACTCAAGGTCAGTCGTTCAAAAAGGAGGTCTCGAACAGTGCTACACAAGACTCAATCATGAATGCACACAACAAGACTCAAGTTACTTATGCAAATATCAAATGTGCACTCAAAGATTCAAGTTGTGACTCACCAATATCAAAGAATCTCATGCTCATAATACTTTCTTCAAATGCAAGTTCAATCTCAACCAAAGTGTTCAAATGCCCTCACATAAGGAATGATTCCAATTTCACACACAAATGTTTAATCATTTAAAGTTCCGAAAACAAATGCAACGCTCACTCTCACAAGGAAGAACACAATGCATGCTTTCACCTATAGGTTTGCCCGTATTTTCCGATCAACATTTGTTTCAGCTCACTCAAGATCAAAAAGGTCTTTTCAAGGCTTGTAATGGGGCTGAGTGCAAAGGTATGGTCATTTAGGCTCAATGACTTTCATCCTCATGAAATGTGGTGCTCACAACACTTCCTTTCCTTTTCCTTCATCATTCTCTTTAGTGCTCATAATTCTTTCTATTATTCACTTTCCATGGATTGTTTGGAAACCCCATTTATTTTGTACTTTATTCCACAAATTTATTTATTTATTTATTATTTTTATGGAGGGGTTCCATTTTTCTCAAAACCATGGGTAAGAGGGACTTTCTTGCACATCTTGATTTACCTTTTCTTTTCACCACACCCCCAACTTAGGCTTTTGGCCTAAGTTGGCTATTCAAACTAACCATAACTTCATGAGGATTATGGGTAATGGATAAAGAAAGGTTATTATTTCATCAAGTTTCTTCCAAAGAAAGGTAAGGCTCAAGGGGTGTTCAAGAGAGGTTCACACATGCTCACAAGGTAGGCCACAAAGAGGTATATGTCAAATTGGCTCACACTCTTTAAAGTTGCCTAATATCATATCAAGAGATAGCCTTACTTAGTCGATCGGACCAACGGGCCAAATTCTAGGATCTGTCGTGCATGTTTCAAAGTAAGCTCATCACACTAGGCATTGACACTACAGTCAAACAAGACTCCACACTTTCGCTAGTGTGCAATGATCATCACAAGAGACTCAATTCGATACTAGGCTAGTCATAACGAGATGCAAAGAGTTCACATATTGTTTCATTTGGCCTCATCGTAGCCGCACATTCTTGTTCGTTCGATCATGAGCACTATTCAAGTCATCGGTATTGATCAGAACCGAGACTTAAATTTTGCAAAAGAACAGCCACATTCAACACACGAGAGGTGGCAAAAAATTTCGAACGGGTCAAAATCATTTTGCAATTTAAAACAAAAGGAGCCACAAGCTCAAACATCCACAGAAACAGTGTATAAAACACAATTTTTAAATTGAACGACCCAAATATATACACAAAAATATGAGTCACAAATAGTATACAAAAGGTGAGCCTCACCCCACCACAAATTAAAACTATTTGTCCTCTAATGCAAATAACAAATTATCGAGAATGTCACTTAAAAGAAGACAGAAAGAGAGGTAAAGAAAACTCTTGTCTACATAGTCGCTCAATCTGTCTGGGTCTCAATGCCCGATGTGTCAGCCTGGAATTTGATAATGGCCCCCGAAGCTTCTTCAGAAGATTCAGCGGCAGTTGACTTACTAAGATTATCCAAGTCATGAGCCGCCAAAAAGGAGTGGATGGCAGTGAAGAATCCTCGTCTCCACGAGGGAATAATGGGGTCTCGGGGATTTGTTCCCTTGCTGGCACTAGGCTTCTTGCCCTCATTATCCGTTTTGGAAGGATTTGTTGCCTTAGTATTTTCCCTGAAATTTTTTGCTCTTGTTTGTCAGGGTGGCATATCTCTTCCAGCTACTTTCGGCCTAGCCATTTTTGCAAAGCTTCGAGAAAAAGTTAGAAAGTATTCAGACAAAAGCAAGGGAGTTCAATTACATAATCACTTCGCCGAGCCAGTTGATGAAGTGCACAACTACTTAGGCGGTTCGCCGAGTGCAGTGCATAGAGAATACAAGGGTGCAGACAAATGGCGAACCCGAAGTCTATCGACGAGACACCGAATGCATTCGGCGACATCATGCTTCTCGCCAAAAATTACAGAATTCAACATCACATTTAGTATTTAATTAAAGGCGAGATGGGGATTGTAGGCGAACCGTCAAGTGGTCCGGCAAGCTCGACTTAACTCACCAAGTGACCCAACATGCCTGCTTTCGACCCAACTTTCCCGAATTAAACTCTGCAACCCCCGAAAACAAAATTAAGGCATGCACAACTCAAATTAGGCTTAGACCTAGTGACAATCATGCACAACCCACGATTTTTCATCCAATTTAAAGTGCAACCTTCAGGAATTAACTATTTAACTTAGTACAAGCAAAATTTGCGAACCTAACAGGAAAACAAATATTCTAATCCTACCATAGAGGCCCAGCACACATCATCAAAGATTAACAGATTGAAAATGAGTACAATTTTGACAAAATGAACGCGGGGTTTGAAGTACCAACATTTTATGCCGATCAATTGGATATTAAGATGCTAGGAAGCAATGTAATCCAACTCGCAACACAATTTGATACTAAAAATACTCCAAAAATGCAAGAAATGTAAAACTAAAGTGCAGGTGTGAGTTTTTGGAAGATGAAAAAGTGAGGGAAAGGGAATGAATCGAAGCTTTTAAACCTTTGGCTTGAAAAACCATCCAGTTTTCTCCCATTCGACGACATTAGTCCCGATCACCGAATCACTCGGCGTAGCGTCAAGTGGTCATTTACTTCACCAAATTTTACAGAACCTCCAGTTATTGTGGAGGTACAAACAGCGATGTCCGTCGGGATCGCCGAGATGATCGGCGATTCGCTAATAATTTCTTGTACTCACCGAGTTTTATAGACTCCAATGTAAATTTGTCTTGAGTCTAACGACGGTCTGGTTCAGGGTCGTCGAACCCTTCGGCGATTTGTGGAATGGACCTATAACTCGCCAATCTGCACTTTTCATTTACTCTCCACACTTCCATTTGCACAATCAACACACCATTATTTTAACAAAGCAAAATAAAGCGATAAATGGTTTTGGGTTGCCTCCCAAACAGCGCCTTAGTTAACATCGAGGCACGACGCAAGTCCACCTCAAACCTCATTTTTGGGGTTAACCATAGTGTCACTAGGCAAACCGAATAGTCATCATGTTCGAATGAGGGAAAAATCACACTTTAAATGCGGTTACCAATTCCTCCCAAGAAGTGATGGATTCGCGAGGCAACTCCGTCAGCCACTTGCACGCCTCTCCCATCAACGAGAAAGGGAATAGCCTTAACCGAACAGACTCTTGAGAGATGTTTTTGAAAGAGAAAGCTCCACACACATCCACGAAGTTTCGAAGATGTTTGTGAGGATCATCATGAGCAAATCCACTGAAAAGTCCTTTTAGTTGCAAGAGTTGCAACATGGTGATCGTTATGGATGGCCCCAATACCTCCCATGAGATGGGGGTCATTAATGTTGGGCTATTCAACATCGTTGAGATTTCTAATGTCGTCTTGGTGGCCCACCTGGCTACCATTGCTGCCATTAACACTCATGCTTTCTGTTTTCAACACAAACAATAGAAACAAAACTAAAAATTAAGTAAGTGAACTGCAATTAAGAAGAACAAAAATTTTACTTAACTACAAATTCTCAAATAAAATCACTCCCCAGTAGCGGCGCCATTTTGATGTTTGCATAATCTAGACACAACTTCCAATGCAAGTGTCTATGATCGTACAATAGTAAAGTAACCCAACCAAGGGTTGGGGTCGAGTCCCAAAGGAGTGGGCTTGAGAATTAATAGAAAAATAAAATTTAGTTCTAATTAGTCATAGCTAAAAACATTTTTTAATATAAACATGTTAAATCTAAGGGATGACGCAAGCGTCAATTATCAATGGGGTTTTTTCACAAGTAAACAAAAAATAGCAAAAATGCAAAGAGTACTAATCAAGGAGATGGGGTTCTTGGGATGTGATAGGAATACGGGAAAAACTAAACTATTGGGTACATGTTTTTGATAATAAATCCGTTGAATATTTGTGACTAGGCTAGACTATAGTGGGGGTAAATTCTCTCTCGAGCAACTTACCCCGAATCAAATGGGTTCCTCTCGGACACCCACTTGTCGCATGAAGAACAGCCTCCGTCTTAGCCCACTCCACTCTCTCGAGTTGAGTGTGTGGGAGAAGGACTAGGGTTCACTCTCTCGAGTTGAGTATGTGGTAGAAGGACTAGGGTTCACTCTCTCGAGTTGAACCTCATGTCGACCCAATCCCACCGGCAATCAATTGAGTAGTCTTAGTTTTACGACCTCTCTCTCGAGCAAGCCGAAAACAGAAAGGTGAAATCATATTTGCAACTAGAATTTCACTAAGTTCCACCATAAATACTAAACGAAATCACATTTAAACAACAAATAAATCATCAACAAGCAAGACCCAACAGATAATCTAACCCATATTCACAAAATCACACCCCAAGAATTGGGGTTTTAGCTAATCATGTAAAAGAGATAAAAATTTATACTAATATGAGTTTGTATTCAAATGGGTATGAAGATGTAAGTCTCAAAACAAGCCAAGAGTGAAGAATCCACAAAATCCAAGTCCAAATTCTTGGAGTTGAAACCCTTTGAATCTTCAAGTTCTTCAAAAGCCTCTCCAAACTTAGAACTCAAAAGTCTATGTTAAAAACTATATATTAAAAATATCATATTAAGCTACAACTCTCAACGAGTATTTATAGTTTTCAAAACACTGTGCTGCAGTGGATCATTCGGTGCCGTTAGTTGAGATCGCCGATCAACTCGGCGATCCGCCGTTTGGTAGGTTTCATCGCCGCCTTGCTCTATCCTTCAGCATCGTCCTATTTTGGATCATTGGGCGACATAGTACTACTTTGCGGAACTGCTCAGCGACATGCCGACTGCTTCTTTTTCACCGCCTATTTGATCCTTTCTTTCAGGGCTCAGCACAACAAAAGGCGAGGTAAGACCTTTTGGAGACTCGCCGAATAGGTTCGGCAATTCTAAAATCTTCATTTCTTCGTTCTTTCAGCTGCTTTTTTTACTTTTTGCTAAGTAGTGTCCATGCTTTCCCTCAAACTACAAATACCTGAAACTTAAGGGTTATCATCAAATATTGAGACAAAATATGCATTTGAGGACACTAATTCTATCAAAATATAGCCCTAAATGAGTCCAATTTTTGGACTCATCAGGCGGCGCCAAAATTTGATATGTCCAAACTTACTCCTCAATTAAGAGATATAAATGGTCGAAGTCAATTTATAGAACTCAACGTGAGTTGAGGTTGATCCCACAGAGAATTTCCTTGCAGAAATGATTTCACTATCGCGTTTTATTCAAATGTCATTATTATTTCCTAAATAAATAATTGCTGAAAGTAAAATGGGTTTAGCGTTAACGCTTTGGTAATAAAAGTTGTAAACTAAAGTCTAATTCAACCATGAACAAAATATCAGTTTTGAAGTAGTTTCAATAATTAACTGAAACTAGGATTGTGTTCCACATAACGTTGCGTCTAATATTCTTCCGTAGTTGAGTTTCAAGAAATTTATCTCTACAAAATACATGCAAATTAGCTATATCTAAACCTTCTCAGTCTACTCAGATAATCTTCACTCAAGTCCTCTCGGTCCTAGAGTGTTACACGATTTACCCTCGCCTACAATGGTGTTAAGGTTCTTTTCTCTAGAACTCAAACTTTGACTCCATTTAGTTAGATTTGTTTAGCTTTTTCCTAACTATCATTTTTCTCTCGAACAAATGACAGATACAAGCTCACTCTAATGCGTGCACTCATCAGAGTACATGAATAATGAAAACTCAACTACAGTTTGTAACCACAAATTGCCTTACACTCGTTTTACAAAATCACAATTAGAAATACGTCAAGGATCCCACAACACCAGTTGTGGTGTTTAGCCACTCATGATTTAACGTAAATGTTCAGAAATATCGAATGAAAACATGTTAATAAGTACTTACGAGAATAAGCAATCAACAACCACTTTGATAATTCAAGAAATGGAAATCCAAACTTCAAACTTAATTCAATGTTCAAATCGAAAATCACAAACTGAGACTTATGGAAACTCGTTCATCGTTCATCGTTCATCGTTCACAGTAAGATAAGATAAACCATGAAAAATGACCTAATTAATTTAAAAATAGTGTTTTAAAAAGAGTCCTACTTTCATCATAGGTTTACCACGGTATCGCAGGCATCATGATTTTGTTTGGGTGATTGTTGATAGAATGACTAAATCAACCCATTTTTTACCGGTAAAGACTATCTATTCAGCAGAAGACTATGCTAAGTTGTATATTAAAGAGGTAGTCAGAATTCATGGGGTTTCAGTGTTGATTATTTCAGACAGAGGTGTACAATTTACTGCACAGTTTTGGAAGTCATTCCAGAAAGGCTTCGGTTCGAAGGTGAACTTGAGTACTGATTTTCATCCTCAGACTGATGGTCAAGCAAAGCACCCCATTCAGACTTTAGAAGATATGTTGAGGGCCTGTGTGATTGATTTCAAGGGTAATTGGGATCATCACCTAACTCTCATCGAGTTTGCTTACAACAATAGTTACCACTCTAGCATCCAAATAACTCCTTATGAAGCTCTTTATGGGAGAAGATGCAGATCTCCTATTGGATGGTTTGAAGTTGGTGAAACTGGGTTGATAGGACCAGAATTAGTTCATCAAGCTATGGAGAAAGTGAAAGTTATTCAAGAGAGGTTGAAAACAGCGCAGAGTCGTCAGAAATCCTATAAAAATGTTAGGAGAAGAGACTTAGAGTTTGAGGTAGATGATTGGGTTTACTTGAAAGTTTCACCCATGAAGGGTGTTATGAGATTTGGCAAGAAGTGGAAGCTTAGTCCCTGGTATATTGGTCCTTACAGAATATCCAAGAGGATTGGCAACGTAGCTTATGAGTTAGAGCTACCACAAGAGTTAGCAGTGGTTTATCCGGTATTCCACGTATCAATGTTGAAAAAGTGCATGGGTGATCCTTCACTTATCATACCTACTGAAGATATTGGTATCAATGATAGCTTATCATATAGAGATTCATGTTCAGATTCTAGATCGCTAAGTTCGCAAGTTGAGAATGAAGGAAGTAGCATCAGTCAAAGTTCCATGGAGAAATCAGTTTGTTGAGGAAGCTACTTGGGAGGCTGAGGAGGATATGAAAAAGAGATATCCACATCTCTTATAATTCAGAGAAGTTCCAAATTAAGGTACTAATCCTTTTCTTGGTTTTTATTTTAAGCTGGCATGTTGTATTTACATTTTGCTTGTTGAGTGTTTAAGCTAGGTGTGAGATGTTAAGCCTTCGCCTACTAAGAGTAATCTCATTCGAGGATAAATTTTTCCAAGGGGAGATATTGTAACACCCCGCTATTCGATAGAACTAGAAAGAACTAGAATTAGAAAGAAAATGTTTTTGGAAATAATCAAATTTGGAAAGTTTGACAAAGTTAAGCTAAGTATGAGATTTGGGTCAACTTAAAACGGCCATAACTCCTATCTCAATATGAGTTAGGTGTGCTAAAAGATACCGTAGGGAATATCTTTGAATTATCTTTCCAAGGCCACTGATTTTGCTAAATTTTGAGTTCGTATGAGGGAGATATTCCCATTTGAAGTTGGGTTGTCTAGATAAGGAAAGTCAAAACCGCATTTTAGAAGGGTATTGTGGTCTTTTCACTACCCAATAATTTTATTTCGTTTTTGGTAATTAAGTTAGGGTCTAAACTGATTCGGTTCAGTTTACGCTTCATCAAAATAAGTTAGGGTTTTGAGATAAGAGAAAAGTAGGGGAGAAAAGAGGAGAAGAAGCAAGGAATCGTCAAGTTCTTGAAGCTAGGCTTGTGGATTTCGTCTAGGGTTGATCCCTATGAGGTATGTGAGGTCACATAGCGTTGGGTTCATTCACCCATGCGCCAATCATGATTTAATTCAGCGAAATTATATTCTTCAAAGTATAGAAATTGAGTTCTTGGTGGATTTTGTTGAAGTTTCTATTGGGTTCTTGATGGTTGAAGTTGTTAAGGAATTCTTGATTTAAATTCATGAAATTAGATGTCATTTTGAGTAGATTCTTGCATATTTTGGTTATGTAGTCGAATCTAATTGTTTGGGGAAAGAACCAATTGAATCTAGAAGGTTTAGAGTTGAAAATGACCAAGAGAATTCGTCAAAATCTGGGAAAAAGGGGGGCCGCGCCACTAAGAGCCCCCATCATCAAGCTCTGAAGTTTGGCCTCTAGGGCGCCGCGCCAGCCAGTGCGCCCAAGCCAACCTCTGTAGTTCAGGCTCTGGCGCCCCGCGCTACTCACTTTTTTCCCACTTCTTTCCATTTGAGTTCCCTCGCAATGTACCTATGTTTTCTAGTTGATTTCTACACTATAAGGTACATCTAAACAACATGAAATTATCCATAACATGAGATCATGAGCCTTGAATCCATAATTCAATTCAAGGAAAGTTAAGAGTCAAGTCAAGAGAAGTTCATAGAGTCTTCCAAAAGTCTTTTACAAATGTTTTAACTTTTGTTTTAAGACTTGAGTTTTGAGTTGAGTAAAGAGAAAAGATTGAAGTTCATTTCTTCGAAAGAGTATATCGCGACTATGTATTCCCAAAGAGTAAATGGTTTCACAATTAAGCAAGAGAGGAAACTTTTATTTCCAAGAAAGCCTTTGAGCTAAGTTTTGAGCAATAATCTCAAACTACTGAAAGAAGTTATGTTTTTAAACATATGAGCCAGTATCTTTTAGGAGTAGAATTGAGCACCGATATAGGGGAGAGTTCAGACAACTCCTAGCCCCCATAAACCATGTGGCCATCATGGGTTGAAAGGGGTCATACTTATTAGATGATTCCTTAGTGCTTTTTAGCATAGACTAGTGGATCCACTTAGTAGTTAGGTTCTATGCCCTTGACAAGTTATAGAACGACCCTGGCAGCGTGAGGCAAAACGATGTATCATCACATAGCTCTTAAGTGATGGTTGTCGGTTAGAGAAACTCCCACAGAAGTATTTTGTATTCTTATATACACAGAGTTATTTGTATTTTTATATACACACAGAATTCATATTGTATCTTTGCATACATACAGAGTTATTATTGTATTTCTACATACACAGAGTTGTTATCCATGTTTTAAAAGCCTTCTTTATATTGCATTTATATTATTGTTGTATATTGAAATGAGTTAAATTGAGCTGAGTTGAGCCCAGGTATGTTCTTTCAGTTCCTTTCAAGCTTATGTCTTGTTTTAGAATTCCCCTCGCATGCTCGTACATTCAATGTACCGAATCCATTTGGCCTGCATCATTGTTATGATGCAGATACAGGGAACCAGGATCAGCACCCAGCGCTTCGTTGATCCATTTGAGCATTCAGAGTCTTGTGGTGAGCCTTATTGCTTTCCAGAGGACCCTTATTTATATTGCTTTAGTAGTTTTCAGTTGTTAGGATGATCGGGGGTCTTGTCCCGAAATCCCTCCTAGTTTAGAGGCTTCATAGACAGTTAGTTTGTTCATTTGTCATTATCTTTTTATTGGCTTATGTTGACTTTGAGTTGCCATTTTGGCTAGATGAATGTTCTTTCAAGACATTCTAAGTTATTTCATGAGTTTATCTTTTAAGACAATTATCTTATTATTTAAGTCTTCCGCTATGAGTTAAGCCTCACTAAGGGTTCACTTGGGGCCAACAATGGTTCTCGAGTGCTAGTCCCGCCCAGGGTTTAGGCTCCGGGCGTGACATTATATTTATAACACTCCCCATGAATGTCTAATTTGTAGATGATGTGAATCGTTAAAATTTTTACTATAAAATCTTTAAAAAAGGAAAAACTCTAGTGAAGGAAACGATTACACATATCTAATAATATGATCTTGGCCGCCTCATTACAAACCTTACAAGGAAATCTCAGTGGGATAAAACCTCGTAAGGGACAAAGAGTACAACGCATATTAACTCCCCCTAATGAGAACATCAATCCGGAGACTTAAATCTTCACATTCCAAGTTTATGCACCATCTTCTTGAAAGTTGTAGTTGGTAGAGACTTGATGAACAAATCAGCCACATTGTCACTCAAATGAATCTGTTGAACATTAATATCACCACTCTTTTGGAGCTCATGTGTGTAGAAAAGATTTGGCGAAATATGTTTCGAGCTATCTCCTTTTATGAAACATCTTTCGAGATCAAAGAATTATGCAAGCTACTCACTTCAATTTCTTTAAGAAAATACTAAATTGCCTTTTGAAAACTCTTTAAGAGCTTAATTCAAGTCATCACTTACCTACGGTTCATAGGTCCCTTCCGTGGCTCAAGACTTAGACATTTTCTCAAAAACTGGAAACTTCAATCTTCCAGATACAAACGATGGACCTGCAGGACGGACCATAGGTCGACCTACAGTTTGTGGGCCCCCTTTCGTGGCTCCACACTTTAAACTTTTCCTCAGGTACTGGAACTCTAAATCTCTGAATCAATCAACGGTTGTGCAGGACGGCCCGTGGGTCGACCTACGATCCATCACTCTCTTCCGTAGTTCCACACTTGGTCAGATTTCTCTGAGGATTAATCCACGCCAGCCCAATGACTGACCGTGACTGGACCTACAGTCCATAGGTCACTTTCGTGGGTGGCCACTTCTGCAGAATCTCTCTCGAACTCGTCCAAGTCTATTTCCTGCAAATATAGCACAATAAACATTAGTTCTAACGTAAAATGGCTCTAGACACACACAACTCTTAAGTGAAATGTGTTAAAAATACCGCAAACTCACGGTATATCAGTGATGTAGTTTTGGATCACCCAAAGTTACAGACCTTGATGATGTTGAATGCCAAGGCAGAAGGGCGATGGAAATGACCAAAGAGTGGCTCGCCGAGTGGTTTGGTAAGCCCGACTTACTTCGCCGAGTGACTCTTCACAGCACATTTTTGGCGACTATAAATACATTTTTGAACATTTAGTTTAGGATCTTAGCTCGTATATTTTTAGTCTATTATTGAGTTTTGAGCTCTGGAGATAGTTTTCTCTAGTTTATCCTAAGTTTTGAAGAATTGAAGTTTTTCACTTTTGAGAAATTGGAAGTGGGTCTTTGAGATTCTTCGAATAGGAGCATTGTAAGGACGAATCTACACTTACCCAGTTGATGGATAATCAATTTGGAAACTGTTTTTACCTTTTTATGATGTCTAGCTAAACCCCAATTCTTGGGGTGTGATTATGGGCTGATTTAGTTTATGGGTATTGCTATTTGCTAGTTTAAATGCTATTCAGAAGTGAGTTCAATCATTAATTATGGTTTAATTTAAGAATTGTAGTTGCAAATGCAGTTCTACCCTTGTGCTTATGGCTTGCTCGAGAGAGAGGTTTTAAAACTAAACTTATTGATTAATGGTCTTTGGGTATTGGGTTGATCTGGGTTCAGCTCGAAAGAGTTAATCCTAAACCCAATCCCACACATTCAGCTCAAGAGAGTGAATGGACTAAGGTGTGGGTTTTTCTTATTTTGCATGCTTGTTTATGTTTGAGAGAAATCGACTTGATTCGGGGTAAGTTGTTCGAGAGAAAGTTTACCTCCTCTAAAGCCTAGTTTACTCACTAATATCTATCTATTTTCTAATAGTTGCAATTACCCATTTGTCTATATTATCCTATAATCGAATCACATCCCAAGAACCCGTCTCATTATTGTTATTTCATATTATTTACCATTGTTTGTAGTTAATAATTTCAAACCAAAACCCACCATTTGACATTTGTGTCACCCCCTGATTTGAATGATGTCTTTATTCAATATTTTTTATTCCTATTATTGATTTGACCATGTTCATACTTCCCAATTGAATCTGAAACACATACCACTCCCTGTGGGATTCGACCCCGACTTATTTAGTTGGGTTTTATACTGATTAACGACTGTTGACGCTTAGAATTGAATGAAATATCTTTGAAACGTTATTAATCACCCACTCCCTTGCCTCCTAGGTATGGTTCTACTGATGTTGCTACTTCCCGACCTCCACTCACCCAGGTTGCGATACTGCGGATGGGGAAGCTAGGCCATTCTGCTAATAGGTGTGCCTCCAGGCTTGAGGCCACAGTACGTGGGATGATTTAGAGGGTCCTTAATGCTTCTGTGACACCCTTAAGTGTGTTTATTAATTCCCTGGCGGCACGGATAGCGGTGTGTGAGTGAGGCCAAAGGTCTATTGATGAGGTGACGGACTTAATCGCCGCGATTGTTGAGTTAAGAAAGGACGTGGACCAGATGAAGTCCATAGATATGTCCATGATTTTTGGGACTGTGGACATCCCCGACATACCAGCTGATATAGATGTGCCTCCGGCTACCATCGGAGATGAGGTTCGAGCTGAGGGAGTGGTTGTTGTTGAGTCTGAGGTAGAGACTGATAAGGAGCAGCTCGGTGTCGATGAGGAAGCTACATATGAGGGCCTTACAGGGGTTGAGTAGGCCATGGTGCAGTCAGCTGTACAGACATCCTTGAGAGACACCACCTTGGCTGGCCCTAGTTGAGCCAGTGTTGCTACCTCGAAAACTGATGCCCAGGATCAGAGTGTTGCACCGGGCATTGATGCTCCGACAGATAGATAAACTGTGTAGATAGGACCCTTCTTTCCCTCCCTCTCTGTCATTTTTATTGACTTTTTATGATATTGTTGCATTTGAGGACAACTACATTTTTGTTTGTGGTGGGGTGAGGTATTTCCATACCTACCTCTTGTTACTATTTTGTTTATATATTAGTGGATTTTTGTGTTTAAATTGTGTTTTGATATTGTGTTGTGGATGTTTGAGCTTATGGCTCCTTGTTTTGAATGCAAATGGTTTTTGACTCTTTCTAAAAAATTTGCCACCTCTTGTGTGTGATTGTGGCTGTTTTTGTGAGAATTTGAGTATCGGTCATGATCAATACCGATGACTTGAATAGTGCTCTTAATCGAACAAAAATGAATGTGCGGCTATGATGAGGCCAAATGAAGTTGCATAGACAATATGTGTACTTTTTGCATCTCGTTGTGACTAGCCGATTATCGAATGGGTCTCTTATGATGAACATTGCACACTAGAAAAAGTGTGGAGTCTTGTTTAATATTAGTGCCAATGCCTTGTGTGATGACACCTAGAATTTGCCTCGTTGGTCCAGTTGGCTAAGTGATGCAAGCTATTGAAATGATCTTAGGCAACAATTTTGAAGAGTGAAACAATTTGACAATATACCTCTTTTGTGTCCAACCTTGTGAGATGTGTGTACTTTGTTTGAACCCCCTTTGAGCCTTATCCTTTTCTTGGAAGAAACTTGAGCAAATGTGACCCTTATTTATCCATTCACCCAAAATCCACATGAAGTGTGGTTTGTTTGAATAGCTAACTTAGGCCAAAAGCCTAAGTTGGGGTGTGGTGAAAAGAAGAGGTGAATTAACTAGTGTGAAGAAGTCCCCCTTGATCCATGGACTTGAAAAAGATGGAACCACTACATACAAAAAAAATGAGAAAGAAAAAAAGAAGAAGAATGAAAAAGTTGTGAAATAAAGTTGTAAAGTTGCAAAAGAAATGGGGTGTCCGGTAGTCCATGAGAAGTGAATAATGGGGTGAATTTTGAGCACGATTGAAAATGTTGAAGAAAAGGAAGGAAAGTGATGTTCATACCACATTTCATAAGAATAGTATCCACTGAGCCTAAATTACCATACCTTTACACTCAGCCCCGTTACAAGCCTTGAAAAGACCTTTTTGATCTTGAGTTAGCTTAAACGAATGTTGGCTGGAAAATAAGGGTAAACCTATGGGTGAAGTCATGCATGTGTTCATCTTTGTGAGTGTGAGAGTTGAATGTAATTACGGAACTATAAATTGTTGAACAATTGTGTGTGAATATGGAATCATTTTGTTGTGAGGGCATTTGAGTACCTTTGTTGAGCTTGAACTTGCATTTGAAGCAAGTATTGTGAACTTGAGAATCTTTGATAATGGTGAGTCGCAACTTGAATTTTTGAGTGCACAATTGATCCTTGCATGAGTATGTTGAGTCTTGTTGTGTGCATCCATGAATGAGTGTTTTGTACCACTATTTGAGACATCCTTTTTGAACTGCTGAACTTGAGTTTTACTTGAGGACAAGAAAAAGTTTAAGTTGGGGGTGTTGATGAGTCTGAGATTTGGACTCATTTAGGGCTTTATTTATATAGATTTAGTGTCCTCAAATGCTTACTTTGTGCCAATGACTGATATAAAACCCTTGATTTCCAGGTGTATGGATTGAGGAACAAAGCAAGGACACTAATTTGCAAAGAGGAACAAAGTGAGCTGAAAGAATGAAGAAAAGCAAGCCTGGTGATCGCCAAGTCCACTTGGCGAGTCACCGAATGGCTACTTGACCGCCTAAAGTTCCAATGTGCCAAGCCCTGAAGGAAAGAACCAAGTTGGTGAGAGAAAGGAGCAGTCGGCGGATCACCGAATAGTTTTGCGATTGATACGCTCAAGTAGTTCTATGCTTCCTATGCAGCCATAGTGGAGCGTACTCATCGATCACGAGCTAAGGCTTTGGCTCAGCTTCCATTTCTTACCACTTTGGTACGGGGCATCCCCGTTGACATATCAGTGATGACCATCTGCCATTTTATTTAAGGCCCAACGCATACTCTCTCGATTAATACAGCAGAGTAAGACTATCGAATGGGGATAGTTCAGAGCATGTCATTCAGGGATCTAGAGCAAAGAGAGGCATTATTATGTTGGATGGATCGTCACATTGCTGATGAAGGAGAAAGCACCGAGTGGGTTCACGATATGATACAGTTGATTCGGGAGACGACTCTGAGCTTTGCCGCCAAGTTTTACTGGTCCATCATACTGACCAGATTGTCCTCCACATAGGCGAACAATATTATTCCTTGGGATCGTGAAGTCATGCTTATAGCATTGATGGCAGGGTTAGAGATCGGTTTCTCCAGAATACTCTGTGCACAAATACTTGAGAAGGCTTTCCATAGGACTACCACTCTACCCTTCCCCTATCTCATTTTCCATATTTGTAGAGCGGCGTCTGTGCCATTGTGGAATTATGATAGGCTTACTGAGTCAGCCAAGATAGTTAATGTGGGGTTTATTGAAAATGACACGAACCGAGTAGCTCCTTAAAAAGGTATACAGATTGACTTACCACATTTGGGTGATGATATTACTATTGTTGTTGATGTCGAACAGGTTGGGGTTGACTGGACAGATGATGAGACTATTCCTTCCACTAGTGTGGAGCTCGATGTGCAGGCTCCCCCTTCCACTTCATCCGGTCATGCTTCAAGCACACCTCGTGCTCCTACACCTTTGAGGTTTGCATTTCTACCACTTACTCGAGTCCAGAAGTTAGAGACTCAAATGAACACTCATCTCTAGCATATCAAGCCTTGGATGAAGAAGTCTGTTGAGAAGTGGGAAGCAAGGATCGAGGTTGCAGTTGATAGAGAAATTCAGGCGGTGCATTAGAGGATTGATGCATTTGAACTTTGGGTGATGGAGAGGCCTTAACATAGGCCTACTGTTGATCTGAGTACTTTCCAGAAGGAGTTAGCCAAGCTCCGAGCTGATGTAGATGCTTTAGATGTTGTTGAGGAGGTTGTTCTAGAGCCTACTCCCGATGTAGATACTGATGATAAGCTGTTGAGTGCACTATTTGAAGATGATATGCATTAGCTTAACCCCTCCCCCTCCCCCTCCTCCTCATGCGGCTGGAAAGCACACACGCACTTCGGGACCCACTATTGATTTAGAGGAGGAGAGTCGGGCCCATAAGAGGGAGCGGCAGCAGTTCGACGTAGCTCAATAATAGTCTTTGTTTGTGGAGGAGCTACGACAGCGGAGAGCACAAGAGATGGCTTGGGGTGCATCTGTATTGAGGGGAACTATTGATGGTGTTCCCACTAGTGTTGAGGGCATTACTGATGGCATCACTCCTGCTGATCCAATATGTACCGAGCAATCGACCCACCCGCCTCTTGATTTGGTTTCAGCACCTATTCCCCATAGGATTATCTCACCCAATGTATTACATTCTAATATTTTTGTACATTGAGGGCATTACACTATATTTTCTATTGGGTGGGGTAAATGGATTGTGAGTGTTAGGGGCTGAAGTCTAAATAACCCAACTCACAATCCTTCCTTGGGGTTTTCTTGCCTGTGTTCTTTTTCCCCGAGGAACTATTTTATTTTTTGTTAAACCAGCAAGTTTAGGATAGTATAAATCTAGAAGTAGACTAAAAATGAATGCATGATGGCATAAGAGCATGAAAATTGATACCCCTCCAAATTTTGCTTATGTGCTATATATGTGGGCTTGATGAGTTTAATGTGTTGGATCTTTATATGACATCATAGGAGCTGATATGACAGCATGACTTAAGTTATAACTTGAACCATATGCATAAATGATTTGATAGTGAAACAATGTACCATGAGTGTGTGAGTTTGTTTGTATATTCATTCAGTATGTACTAATCTAGAACTTGCCCGTTAGTCTTGCTAAGATGATTTAGACTAGAAATTGGGAAATGATCATAGGTCGTTGTTGATAATGAGCTCACTTAAGACTAAAAGCAACCAACCAAAAGAAATGAATGCTTTCTTTGATCTAAATGTTTGAGCCTAACGAATACCATTTCTTTCAATACATCCAACTCACCATCCCTAAAAATCTCTTTGGACTTGGTCCCTCCTTGGACATTGTGCACCTCAACTCAGGCTAAAAGCCTAAGTTGGGGGTGGCTACTTCAGAAAGTTACCTTAATCTTGGCCCTGGTCCACCCTAGGACAACGTGCACCTCAACTCATGCAAAATACATAAATTAAGGGTGGCTATGGTGAAGAAAAACTACAAAAAGGGTATGAAAAGAGTTATTTGTAGAAAAAGAAAAAGATGAGAAAAATTGTAGTGAATGGTGTGACTGAATCGAAAAGAAACAAAAGAATGAAATGCTTGAATAAAAGAACAAGAAAAAAAATGAAACAAAATAAGGATGTTAAGTTAAAGTCACATCCACATTTAAATGAGTCACAAGGAGAATAACACAAAACACGACGATGTCAGAATTGGTTGTGAAAGCGGTAAAAGAGCTAATGTAATATCAAGGAGGGTAGAAAAGTCACTAAATATCAAAATGTACCACACCTGACCCTGAGATTATGTTACAAGCTAAGAAAGTACTATAGTGATCCTATGTAACCAGTCTGAAAAGTCAAACTGGAGAAAATAAGGGCAAGCCTATGGTATTGAGCACTAACTATATTTGAATTCACTTTTGAGTGTGAGTGTATACATAGTCCCTAGTTAAAAGATCAAATTGTGTGTGAAAAAGGATTTTCTTTGTGGTAAGGGCACATGTTACATTGTTGAAGAATTGGTATCTTGGTGCTTGTTGTTTGTGTGTGTGATGATGTATGTTGGTATGTCTATATCATGTTTTGATCCGCATGAGTTAGTTTATTGAGTCTAAATAAAAAAAGTGTTTCAGTGTGCTGAAAAAAAGAGTTAAAGAGGGTAATTGATAGAAAATGACATGTGATTGCTTGAGTATGTATGTTGCTTCTGCATAAGTGTCATTTAGTGTTTTTTTGTGTCGCTTGAGGACAAGAAATGATTTAAGTTGAGGGTATTGATCTACCGTGAGTTTACGGTATTTTATATGCATTATACTTTATGTTTGCATGAGTCTTAAGCTTTTTTGTTATTAGATGTGATGGTATTTTGGTCTGATATTTTAGGAAATAGGTTTGGAGCAGTTGGAGTTGAACGTAGCTGAAACAGCAGGAAAATGGCAACAGACGAGCCCACCTATGAGTCATCACTCTTTTAGCGAGACGTAGGTGGAGGTGTGGATAGAGTGTTCAAATAATTCTGACTAAGTATGGAACCACGACAGCAATTGATGAGTCGTAAGTCGGATGACGGACCGTCGTTGATGGGTCGTCGACGAATTCAAAAAGTTGAGTTTCGGTACTTGAACCACGATTGTACAAGACGGATTGTTCTTAGACCTACGGGTCATGGGTCATGACCGTCGATTGAAGTCCATAAAATTTTGGCCAATTGCTTAGCAACGGTGGAAGACCACGGTCCGTCATTCCTTCGACGGACCATAGGTGACCAGCCGTCAACGAAGCTGCCCAAACCAGAATTTCCTAAACTTCCCTTTCCTAATTTGTTTAGGATTTAGTTTCTATAAATATTAGTTGTATTTTTCGTTTTTGGTTTGATAGACCTTTTGTGATACTTTATTTTGGCTTTGATAATTATTTTGCAAACAATTTCAGCATTTAATTCTTATAGTTGGTTTATGCAATTTGCTTTTGATTTTAAATTCAAGATATCGAATTTCATCTATTCTAATTGTAAGTTCATGATTTCTATTTCAAACCCTAATATGAATTGTGATAATTCAAGCATGAAGAGCTAAATCCACAACTAGGGTTGTGGGAACCATGAGAAATTAACAAAGTAAAACAAATAATTAAGTAATTCTTGAATAGTCTTTATGCATGTATTGTTAATCCTTTCATTTTAAATGCTTTTTAACGGTGGCCAACATTAGAATTCGCCTCATTCTTACTTGCCGAACCAAGAAAGGGATTGAACAAAGGAGATTTAGACGTGATAATCCGCTATCTAATAGCTCGACCCACCTACCGCGAAGGCTAATATGTGGTTAAAGGTAAGGGTTAGTAAAACATACAACCTGTAGACGGACCAAGTTGCATGGTGAAATTCCCTAATTGGAAGACCAATCACTTAGACGATACATAACTTACCAACCTTGCATGTTAACACTAGGATAGAGTTACTATTATTGGAATTACTGCGTTAAAAACTTGTGGGGAACACATGTACCCTAGTTTTCATCTCATATTGATATTTCAAACTGTGGATTTTGATTACTTGTTACTTGTTACTACAAATTAATCAACTGTTGCTTTATTTACAAATCTCCCCTTTTTACGGAAATAATTTTACTGAAAGTAGATAACCTTAAATTAGCCTAAGTCTAGACCATATTCCTCATGTGATCGACCCTAACCTAAAAGTTAGGTTCTTTATTTGATGATGATCGCTTATACTTTTTTATGGAGGTGTACTTTGGGCTTATCACCTCCTCAGGCAAAGTCAAAATAGGAGTTAAAGCCAACAAGCTCTTGAGCTTTCAAAAGCTCTACTTACACTCATCAGACCACCGGAAACTCACGCTCTATCGAGTCAATCTGTCCAAAGCAGATGCAATAGTAGAGAAGCTTTAAATAAATCACTTGTAGTAGCCTGCAAGTCCCACAAAACTCTGCATCTCAGTAGCTGACGTAGGTCTAGTCCAACCTCTAACTACCTCAACCTTGACGGGATCTACCTTGAATACCCTCCTTGGACCCAATGTGTCCTAAAAATGCCACATTGTGTGCTTGCTTTCACTGTTATCTCTCTACCCATTCCCCTATGAGTCTTGGAGTTTTGAAATGAGTGAAGCCCTGTGTTTTCATTGTCAATGTTCAAGGATCGATTATGCTCAATATTGATGTCTTCGTTAGTACTCATGATGAAAAATGTGTTCTGTATTATTTTTGCAAGATAAAATCGGTGTGGCTTTGCTTTTAAATGATCTTCTTCATTCTTGTGTTGACTAGTTACGTATTTATGTGAGCCTTGAAATGATCATCGCACGCAAGCTCCTTGATTTTGTAGAGTTGTGCTAAATAATTGTGTTTGAAGTGCCATGTGTGAGGTCATACTTGAAAGCATGCATGATTAGTTCCTAGAATTTTCCATGTTAGTCTATTTGTCTAGCCTTGTTAAGTGTAACAAATGACCTTGGGCAAAAAAATTGAGAGGAAACCTAAATATTCATACCTTTGATGACTACCTTGTGAGGGTGTGCACCCATCTTGGCACCATTTGAGCATCAACCAATTGTTGTCAACTTTGTTGAAACCTCTTGAGCCAAATGATCCCTAACTTCTCACCCATAAAATCCTTTTCGAGCCATCATTTAACCATGGCAATTAGTAACTAACCACATAAAAGAATGTGTAGAATTCTGCCAAATCACAATTGTCCCATCATTACCTTATTATTACCTCAATCATTTGGTAATCATAATCAATGATTGTAGACCTTGTCTGCTCCCCCCAACATAATGTTGCAGCAGCAACATCTAACCCTAACTTTGCAATATTACATAAAAAAAACTTCCCCACTAATCTCATCCCTACCTTTTAGACAATTTTGCACAAATCCTTAGCTATTAAAGTATGTAGTGAGATGTTAGAATTTGGTTTAGGCTATTAGATGAAGCCCACTATTATCCTCCACGACACAGTAGTGTTACTGGCAACGAAGCTCCTTTACTTTATGAATAAAAAATTAGTAAACCCCATCTAACTTTAATTTATTCTCATACATGGGCCAAGTGGTGTAGGATAATAAATAAATTATGGACTTGGTCCATTAACTACTAATTATATTAATTATTAACACCTATCAATAAAACAAATGTAGTTCAAAATTACCATTTGAAATTTACCAAAAGAGTCTTTTTATGGAATAAGAAGCTCTAGTACTCAAAATAACCTAATGGGTCATTACATCATCTACCAATTTACCTATCGTTCATCCTCAAACGGTCAAAAAAAGTGAGGGTAAGAAAAGGTATCTGAATTGACAAAAAGGTGTGGATATCTTCTTTGCATATCAGTTTTAGTCTCCCAGTGGACTCCTCAGCCGGATGATTCTTCAACTACACCTTCACAGATGCAATCTCCTTTGACCTTAAATTGTGCACCTCTCTATCTATAATAGCTACAGACTCTTCCTCATAAGGAAGGTTCTCATCAAGAAGGACCGAATTCCAATGAATAATGTAGTTCCCATCACCATGATATTTCTTCTACATACACACATGAAACACCGGGTGTACCCCGAACAAACCTAGAGGCAAAGCCAATTAATAGGTCACCTCTTCCATATATATAAGAATTTCAAATGGCCCAATATACCTCGGACTGAGCTTACCTCATTTACCAAACCTCATCACACCCTTCATCGGCAAAACCTTCGGCAACACTTACTTACCTTCCATAAACTCTACAAGGTTCTTGAAGAATCTAGAAGAAGAACTTGATTACAAGCCTTGAAACCTTAACTTGAAGGAGAACAATCAAGAAAACCTTTCTTGAGATTCTTGAATTAGTTTCTTGAAATATCTATGGCCAAGAATTATGATTTTCATTAGTGATTCATAATTGTATGGAGTAATTTGAGTTGGAAAGAATGGAATTCTTGGAGAAAAACATACCTTGAAGAAGAATCTTGAAAAAGATAGAAAGAATCTTGAATGGAATCTTCTACTTTGATATTTCCTTAGGGTTTTTCCTTAGAGTTTTAGAGAGAAGATAATGAGGGATTAAGAGAATGAAATATGATTGTTTTAGGCCTATAATTAGTCAATAAATCTTTTTAGGGTTTTCTTAGAGGTAAAAGGATGAAAATGACCCTTTCTAATGTATTCTTGTCGACTAATTCATTACTGCACTGTAGCATATTACTAAAATGGTCATAACGTTTTACTAAAAACTCAGATTGTTACAAAATTGGTGGCGTTGGAAAGAAGATTCAAATACCTTTAATTTGATAGGCTATGGGTCACGTAACTCTTTATATTCTAAGAGAATTGATCATTTGAAGTTGACTAAAGTAGAATCTTACATCAAAACTTAATCGGTAAGGAAACTTTCAACTCAACTTTGTGCTAGGAGATTCTAGTGACATTAATTGATGTCCAAAATCATTCTCAAACTAAAGAATTGACCTTTACACATATGGGCAATTAAAGAGTCACCCGGTACGATCTTATTCACAAATGAAGAATGGTTTAGGTCTTAACTTAAAAAAAATTGGGGTGTTACAATATCTCCTCCTTGGGATCATTCGTCCTCGAATGATGGTCGGACCGAGAATGGAAAGGAAATGAATTACTCGTACTATCTTTCTGACTTTTGGACTTACCTACTAACATAGGTGGAACTGATTTATACTAAGAGTTTGGAATTGTCTATAGCACATAAGTCAAGATTGATATTGTTTTGAACATAGTCACGCTCTATCTGATGTTATCTTACATGAATCAAAGGAATATGGGCATGAAGTAAGAATATGACTATTATGCCTTAATCAATACAACTTCTAGCTTTCAAGCCTAGCAAAACCTCTAAACCATGTCCTTTTTTTATGAATATCGCACCTCATTAGTTGCAACTCATAACTCTTACAACCAATCCTTCTAATAATTCCTCCTTCTCTCATCATATCTATCAATTGAGATTTCACGCATAACTATCAGGAACTAACTAACTACTCTCACCTAATTATTACTTATAGTAAAACTTCATTCTGAAAACATCACTATCTCATTCTTAACACTTGACTTAGTTTCTCATCTTATCATCTACCTCTTGGGTCTAAAGCTGACACTTGAAAGTTATGGATCTGTTCCATCATCTCTAAACCGGTTTACATTCCCTTTACTCTAATATTCGGGAAAGGCTTACCTCATGGCTACTAAACTCTCCAAAAGCAGGTACTAGGACTCTTTCTAAGACCTCATTCTAAGATTCTTCTCTTAACCTCAATTGGGACCTCACCTGGCAACATACTGTCTCGGGTGTACCTCTTACTTCTCTACCTTCATTTCTCTCCTCTATGTGTCATAATATTACATTTTCATTTCAAGGTACCACTTTGATCTCCTCACCTATTTCAGGTCAAACCTACTAAATCAGATCTCAAAACTAACACCATAACCCTCATGATGCCATCTTTTAATCATGACACTCATCTTAAATTTAAGCTTAATGTTTATTACTAAACCTGGATATCAATATGATTGCTCGCTTACTATACTAACCTACAACTACTAGATACAAATTAAGAAACACTCGCCCACTCAAACCTCATGACAAGTAGTCAATCCTTACCTCTCGGTCTCCATACTCACAAATTACTATCACATTCCACTTCACAACTTAAGTACTATTTACTTAATTCATTATACATCATTGCCTAATTAGTTCTATAACACTTTGAATATTATGGGCTTTCTTCACAACTTAAGTATTATTTACTTAATTCATTATACATCATTGCCTAATTAGTTCCATAACACTTTGAATATTATGGGCTTTCCCTTAAAGATCATAAGCCTATCTTAGATCTATCACCTCATGAATACTCTTGCTCTTCTATTTAACACCTACACTTGGTCATTACTAACACAATGACACATCATCATAACCTCATTTCTAGTTAAAGTATACTCTAACTCATCCTAACTAGTAACTATTCTTCTACCTTCTATCATGTACTCTTCACAACTCATCACCTCTTAGTCCACCCATAAGGTAAAACTCCTCGTTAATAACTTACTAGGTGCATGACTATAATAACATAGCTTGCCAAAACACCATCTCCCTTTCTTAGATTAGATTACTAAACCTCTGCATACTTTCCTCTAACTCTAGGCACTTTCACTACTACTGCTCATTCTCTCGTAACTCATGTTACCTTTTCGGGTGAAAAAACTAGCCAAGCTCTATAACACACTTCCTCATAAGGATTTCATCTGAAACAAGATTCAAAGAAAAGAGTACAACTCGACATTTAGCTCAAACACATGATTCATCTGAATATGAGTGCATTCTTTTGAACTCAATAGTTAACTCACTCATAGGCTACTCTCAAGGCCCTCTGCAATCTCATGACTTCCTCAAGATTTTTTCTAAGAACAACTCATCGATAAAGAATTGACTTTCCTTTTCAACCACCTCTAGTATGATAGGTAGTCGAATGAATCTGAGAAACGCATGAGTATGAATAAATCACTATGACATAGCTCTAATGCACGATTAAGAGTATGAAAGAAGGGAAACTTTTCTTAAATATTTGTAGTCCCTTGTTTATAGAAATGGGGCCCTCACAACCATAAATAAGATCCTACTAACAAGGCTTCATACACGGCCAAGGACATTTGAACACAGTGCTCTGATACTAAGTTTGTCATGATCCGAGCCTACACCCTGGACGTGGCCGGCACTCGAGAACCATTACTGGTCCCCAAGCGAACCCCTCATCCTGGCTGAATACAAGCGGAAGACTAACTTGAGCATACATAAGTATCAAATTGAAAGCAACATTTAAAAATAGTTTACAGAATCTCAAAACTTCGCTGAATATACTAAGTATGAAACATAAGTTTTAAATAAAATATGTGAAATAGAAAGACTCTCAAAAACTTTCTATCTATGAAGCCACTACTATATATAGACAAGTGTCGGGACAAAACAACGACTACTCAAAATTCTACTAATACTAACAACTCATAAAACTAGAGTCCTCCAGAGGCAAAGATACCTCACTCGAAAGTTGACGAGCGGATGAAATGATCTCAACAAACTCTTATTGAGGATCCTAAGAACCTGTATCTGAATCATTAAAAGATGCAAGTTGAATTACATTAGTACATTGAATGTACGAGTATGTAATATAGTTGAATAACAAATAAGTTAAAGAAGGGACTTCAATAGATAACAGTGTACTCAAGGTGAATGTAAAGAAATAAAGGAGTTAAATCATTTAAAGCTTTACAAAATACTCTCTCATCTCTGAACTCAACATAATAAGTGATATATAAAAATACTCTTTAACTCTATTGGGAGATTCTCTAACCGACAACCATCACTATGAGCTACATGATGATACAACATCTCGCCTACGCTGCCAGAACTGTCTCTGTCTTATACCTTGCCGGAGTATAGGACATTCTCAACTAAGTGGATCCACTAAGCTATGCTTAAAACGTAATAAGGAATCATCTAAAAAGTATGACCATTTACCCATGTTGGAATACATGGTTTATGAGGACTTTGAGTTGTCTAAACTCATCCAAATATCGATGTTCAATACTACTCCCAACAATATATACTCATGCTCATATGTTTAAAAATATAACTCTTCCTCTAGGTTGAGATAATTGCTCAAACTACCCTCTTAAAAGAGGTAATTTCTCTTAAAATATATTTTGAACTCATAACTCATTTAGAAATCTCAGCTTCTCTTTTATCAATGTAAAAATTGATACCTCTGGGAATACATAGTCCCCTTATATTCTTACTCAATGCATACTTGAAAACTCTTTCTCAAAAACATATCAAAATCATATTTTAATATGATCATTGATGACTCGGGAAGTCATAGTGCATAAACATGATAGTATATTTTGATACCATACAGCTAATACATTGATGGCATACTCGCTTGTCATAGTAATCATGTTTTAGAAACTCTTTTCTCAAAACTCATCTTTACTTTCTCAAAACTTAGTTTAAGAACTTAAGTGTTGGCATTAAAAATATTTTCAAAATTTATAAATCAAATCATAGGGTTCATGCGGAATTATGGACATGAACGACTCAACTCAGGGATCTTAATATCAATATGGAATAGAACTAAAGAACTCTAAACTCAACGACACTATTCATCTCAAGAATACTCAATTCATGGGGTTGATGTTGAAATATAGACATGAACGAATCAACTAAAGAATATTACTGTATAACATATAGCAATTCAATAATTAGGAATAGAATTTCAAAAGAAACAGGAACTCAAGAACTCAAAATCAACTTATCTCAAGGATACTCAAATCTAGGGATAGAATCTGAGATTACTCTTTTACTGATTTAAAAGTAGATGTAGGGCATGAGGACGAACTAGTCCAACACTATGATAGCCTTACATACCTAGAAGAACAAGGTTCTTGAAAAATCTTGAAGAATAACTTGATTAGAAGCCTTGAAACCTTAGCTTGAAGGAGAACAATCAAGAAAACCTTTTCTTGACATTCTTGAATTAGTTTCTTGAAATCTCTATGGACAAGAATTATGATTTTCATTAGTAATTCATAATTGTATGGAGGAATTTGAGTTGGAAAGAATGGAATTCTTGGAGGAAAACTTACCCTGAAGAAGAATCTTGAAAAAGATTGAAAGAATCTTGAATCAAATCTTCTACTTTGATTTTTCGTTAGGGTTTTGCCTTAGGGTTTGAGAGAGAAGAGAATGAGGGATTAAGAGATGGAAATCTTATTGTTTAAGGCCTTTTATTAGTCAAGAAATTCCTTTAGGATTTTCTTAGAGGTAAAAAAGACAAATACGACCCTTTTTAATGTTTTCCCGTCGGCTAATTCGTTACTGTAGCAGATTACTAAAATAGTCATAGCTTTGTACTCAAAACTTGGATTGTTACGAAATTGGTGGCCTTGGAAAGAAGATTCTAATATCTTTAATTTGATAGGTCATGGGCCACGTAACTCTTTATATTCTAAGAGATATGGTCGTTTGAAGTTGACCCAAGTAGAATCTTACATAAATACTTAATCGGTAAGGAAACTTTCAACTCAATTTTGTGCTAGGAGATTCTAGTGACTTTAATTGATATCCAAAATCATTTCCACACTAAAGAATTGACCTTTACACATATGGACAATTTAAGAATCACCGGTACAATCTTATTCACAAATGAAGAATGGTTCGGGTCTTAACTTAAAATATTTGGAGGTGTTACAAGGACATCTAATCATACACCTTTATGCATCGTTCATTCAATACAACGACAGCCAAGACCCAATGAAACTCCCCATTACAATTTACGGGGACATAAACCTCATCTGTAAGGTGCCAAGGCAGTCCAGCAAGTATACTAAACCCTTTGATAGTGTCAACGATTTTATTCTCATTTTCAGGAACAACACTGGCATTGTCAGTGTATGTTTTGAAAAAACAATTAGTAGTGGTATATCTATATTTAGAATGACTCTGTTGCTTCGCCTTCTTCCGCAAATAGTACAAAATGATAACCACATGTTGCACAGATGCATCAACAAGTGTATTTTTGTATCAATTATTTGTATGTATTCATGTCTTAATTAAAACATAAGTGGGCATGGATTTACCTCATCAGTCCAACACCTATTGGCTTGAGACATTACATAGAACCAGTCCTTCTTCTTTGGAAATGCAACTAAAAAATCAAGTTGTTTGAATCCAAGTTTCGAGCAATTGACTAAGTAATGATCATCCTTGTCTCTTCTGTAATTGTGTAAACATTAAAAATAATTATTTGGTGGACATTAAGAAGAAATACTAATAATAATTGAACGACTTTACTTTTTGCATGATGCTTGTAAAGACCTTCGTTTATCCATTGCGAGAAGGATGACATTAGTTCAGTTGGACCCTCGCGGGCAATGTTAAAACCTTCAAATGGATATTGTTGCTTCACATCACAACTGACGACTTTCTTCTCTTTATTTTTCTCTTTCTATTTCTCTTTTTGTTTCTCTTTCCCTATCTCTTTCTCTTTCTCTTTCTCTTTCTCCTTCTCCTTCTCCTTGACTTTTGGGGTTGAGGAAGATACTGGAACAGTAGTCATTGATTTTTTTCCTTTACTAATTATAGATAGTGATCGGGAAATAGATTTTTTCAACCTCTTACACTTCAAAGGTTGTAAAATCTTCCTGGATGTATGGAAATCAATATTATAAATCATTTCCTTAAAAATATTAGTGAGTTCTTTAACACAACTAATAAAATAATCATGTTGCTGCTCACTTACTTTGCATCGACAAGATGAGCATTTGATGTTAGAAGAGGAAGCAACACCAACCAAAGATTGAGTTGTTGCCATAGATGAAACTTCTTATATCATTTGATCTATAAGGTAAATAAAAAAAGGTTTAGAGTTTACATTGATTATAAAAATAATAAAAGGTAGCAATTTATACTTATGTTGACACAAATGGACATTTTGTTGCCACAGATCTACCTTTTGTTGACACAAATGAATCTTATATTGCCACAAATGAATCTTTTGTTGCCACATATGAATCTTCTGTTTCAATATATGGGTAACCTGTTACTACAGATGACCATTTTGTTGCTCTAACACATAGGTGACATGTTCCAACATATGACAACTTTGTCGGAATATGTACCAACATATCACTAATATGTTGTAACATATGACACATATTTCAACAAATGAAATATATGTTGGACAACTAAACAAGACTATATTTCTAAAATCATATGAACAAAATGGTCACAAAAAGAATAACAAAAGCAACAAAAAATAACTTTTCACTGAAAAACAACAATACCTATACTATAACACCTCGAATTCGAAAGAGGTAAAATGGCAGGTTTTAGAAATTTGAAGGTGCCAACTGACGGTGGCCATCCACGGACTGTGGTTGGGACCACGGACCGTAGGTAGTGTCCGTGGTTGGACACCTCAGCCTAGACTCGGAACTTAGGACCACGGCCTGACCAACGGACTATATGTCAGACTATGATCCGTGGTCCAAGGGTCCGTAGATGGCAAAAAATATCTGTAGTTAGTGACGGTTGACCAGGACAGACCGTAGGTCCATCGACGGTTCGTCGTTCCAAGGGTCTAGGGTTCGTAGGTCGAACCCTCAGAAATCAGCCTCTGACCACCATCGATGGCTATGCAGGACGGACCGTGGGTCCATCGATGGTCCATCGGTGGGGTCCATCGATCACATCTGGTAGTTAATTTTTAGGGGCACATGGGTCTTTTCTAATTTTAATTCAATCAATGTGGTGTTGATTTGCCTAAGCCTAGACCACCTATATAAGGATTTTAACCCCCAAAATTCACCCATTCAAGTCATTATTTTAAAACCCCAAAGAAATCCCAAAACTCTTCTCTCAAATATTCTCTCTCTAGAAGGTGGAAAAAAAAGGAAGAGATTGAAGCTCGGTCAAGTTAAAGTCTCCAATCTTCAAGCTTTTGGTGGACTTTGTGAATAAGGTATGATGAATTTTCATCCATGAGATCCTTTATCTAAATGGAGTCCATTAAGATTCCTCAATTGTGAAGTCTAAATCCCCAATTTGAGTTAGGGTTTCTTCCATTGTTGTGGGTTATGATGAATGTTGATCCAAATAATTGGATAATGATTTTTTATGATTGAATTGATAGAATTATATGTTTTTAGGATGAAATTACATGTACCCATGCCTATCATATGTTTCTTGGGTAGAATTGATATGATTGGGTTAATGCCATAAAGGGAAACTTTATGGGTTAGATATATCCTTGTAGGATAGATGATTTGTGATTACAATTGCTCGAGAATGAAGCATAAATGATGATCATGGGATGTAGTGCTTTGAGAGTAAAGCCTAGACTATGAATTGTTGATTATTGATGATATAGTGTGGAAGGGATACTTCTCAAAATGAATTGCTAATCATGATTGAATGAATGTGAAAGGTTTACTCACATGAAGGATTCTAGGTTGAAAGGATTGCTCACCTAAAATGAATCTAGACTAAAATGCTAAATAATTGATGAGGCAAGAGGCAACTACCCTTGACCTCCATATGAGAAGGATATGAGGCGATTTCCCATACTCCTTAGAATTGAACAAGATGTGACTCCCCACGTTCGTATTATGATGATTGGACATGGAGGTAGGTACCCGTGTCATATGATGTGGCTGTGGAGGTGAGTACCCATAACCCTAAAGTAAGCAAGGCAAGAGGCGAATACTCATTAGCCTTTATAAGTTAGGCAAAGAGGTGAATCCCCATGTCTTTAAAAGTAAGTATGAATAATGTGAATTATGTTATGAAGATGATTAGCTTGGATTGTTGCTTGAGTTGCCTTCCATGACGTAAGCATGACTAGAGGCGGATGACCCAAGTCTTGGCTAAGGATAAGTGAGGTTACTTAAGGAAGTATTCCTCTTTCATTATGATGCTTTACATGTGTTGATTGTGCTTATGCTTTATGTCTTATGTTGACTAATGCCTATGTTTATGTTGTTTTTGTAAGCTGTCATATTTAGTTCATGTTTGTACTAACGCATACTCTTGCCTACATTTCTTATCAAAATGTAGGGTTCGGCGATATTGATTCTCACACTCGTGGCTAGGACCATAGTTGGTCAAGAAGTGAAGATTTGGTGAGTCCTCATAACATTCGAGGATTTGACCACCCTTTTTTCCTTTATGTCTTTCTTTTCATGTTGAACTATTGTATGGGCTGTATCCCAAGATTATTCTTATGTTAGATGGTTTGATACAATGATATTAGACTTCTCCTCATTTTATAAAAAGACTTTGATTGTATTTGAAAATGCTTTAAATTTTCGTACCTTTTTCTATTACTTTATGTTATGATATGCTAAATGGCTTGTATGAGGCCTCTCGGGGTCTTGTACGCCTTGTACATCTAGGGGGTACCCCTGGGTCATGACATATACATTTCCTCAAAATTAGGGTTTTTTTAAGTTTGTTGATTTTCTTTCAAAAACAATAAATAATAGGTATCATTACACCATTATTCAATTTTCACATCTATAGAACAATTTCTTGTTCATTAACCCAAGAAAAAAAACTTAGTATCAAGAATGTATTGTTCGAAAATTGTAAAATCTTTCTAAAAAATGACTTACCCATTTTAAGTCGAATACGATCTTCAGTTCAGAAGGAGAGAGTGACGGCCAGAGATGAGGAGGAATATAATGGGGAGAATATTTGTTGATAGTCGGATTTTTCTAAGGAAGAAGAAGAAGAGAAGAACGTTGGAGAGAAGAAGAAGAAGAAGAGAGAAAAATCTATTTTCTTTGATTTTTTTTTAAAATGGTTTGGATAGAATTATAAAAGTTGAAAAATGAAGTGTTTTTTTGTATTTTATAAAAGATTAGAAAGTTTTGATAATGGTAATTAGGCCCCAGATTTACTTAATTACATTTTAAGTGGGTTTGATCCTTGCTTGGTCAAAGTGTCACCAAAAACAAAACCAACACTTAATTGACACATTTTATTTAATTTTCTCCACAAGTTCATCCTTTTAAATACATTATTTTTGACAAAAACAGAACAACTAAAGAATAATGAACAAACCAAGTCACGTGTTTGTTATTGTTTTTACATATTGTTTCTTAGCCTTTCACATTCTTTATTCAGAAAAGTTTAAATGTTTCAATTACTATTTTTCTATTCTTTGTTAATACTTAATATAGGAAAATTGGAGAGTCTCAACTATTATAACTACGGCTACTTGTAGCCTTTCTTGATTCTCCTAATTACTTGTAATTATTTTTATTTCCTATAATTTTGTCCAGTCGGTGCCCTCCAGAATAACAAACATGTGACTTGGTTTGTTGATTATTGTTTAGTTTTTCTATTTTTTTTTGTCAAAAATAATGTATTTAAAAATATTTTCAACTTTTTAAATATGATTCAAAAAGTTTTAAAAAACTTAATGAGATCTTTTTATGATTTACTAGCTCTAGTATAATCAAGGAACACACATTTGAGAAAACGAGAGCATGATAAATTTATTACGACATATTTAGTGGTATCTATGGACATTGACATGAAAGAGCAAGGAAAACTAGTTGTTACTAGCTAAAGAATGAATAATAAATAAACCATAAAATTAAGTATCTTATACTTTGATTGCACAAACACAAACACAATAGAGAAATTGACAATCTACTCATTTACGAAAAATCATTCAATCTTGAGAATTCAATTATATCAAAGAATAAATTTTATAATTAAAAATATGTAGAACATAAAATTCATTAAAAAGTAAGAATTTTAATCTTTTAAGTTTTTAATATATGTGAAAATGCCAAATTTCTAATATTAGGATATTAGAAAATGATGATTCATAATCTTAAGTTATCTAGTTAAAAAATAAAAAAATATTAACTAATGATGAGTGGGTTTTGAGGAATAGAATAAAAATGAATTAATTTGAAGAAAAGGAGAATAGAATGGAAACCTAGAAATGTTAAAGCATAACTTGACTCCATTGTCAAATTTCCTTCAATTTCATAGTAAGGCGAGTAATCATTTGTTTCCCTTAGCGCGAATCTACTCTTCAAGCAGCCATTCCCAGTCTAAGGCTTGTCTCTCTCCTTACTGAAATCTTGTTTGGTTTCATTTATTTTTGGTTGTTTTCCCATATTAACATG